>JAQGAK010000880.1:0-48607 GCA_034696945.1 Lipothrix lubbocki | reverse complement strand
AAATTACACAAAAAGTGTAGCGGAGATAATCCAAGAAGGCAAAACAGACAGGAAGAATAAAAATATTCAAGAAAAAAAACTTCAAAATTTCAAATAAATTGAGAGCAGCAAAAAAACACAACTTTTACTATATAAGTATATAGACGGACAAGGACATATGAATTTCCTTAGGTAGAATGAACCGGCATTCCAATTTTGAATATTGGTGCAAAGTTCCAAGGATATATATGTATACCCAAGTATAGTTATTTATGGGGATAAATAAGTATACTTAGGTATATATATATAGAGAGGTAATGACAGCGGGAGAGAAAATCCTTTTTAGTTTAAAGGTAAAGAACCGAATCGAGTCCGGAAGCCGTACTTGACGGAGATAAAACCGCAGCGGAGGCGGAAAGTGAAGTGAGGTATACGGCGAAAACTCAGCCTTTTATACCTGTCAGGGATAGGGGAAATCTTAATTATATACATATGAGGACTTATTCCCTTTGCATATAATTTATTCATCCATTCACTATTTAAAATACCGACGGAAAGGGATTAAGTCCTCATTACCATTTCTTTATTTATTTATTTTAATTTAAGTAATGACGTCATTACTTTGACGCAAAAGGAGGGATGTTTCGTCATCCTGACACTTATTATGAAACAGTAATTTATTTGTCTATAAATAGTCAACAGATCCAGTTACAGTAAATCTTTCCTGTATTAATACGAATGTTAAAATCAAAAAACAGATAGAAATAATTACTATAACGTCGTTACTCAAATTAAGTAAGCAACTTATATACATGGTTACATTAATAATTTAATTCATTAATAATATGACTGGTAAAAGGTGGATTTGTGTAATTGGTGATGCTAATTATCGGTATTTATTCGATACCTTTTAAATACATTCCAGAACGTGGCCCAGCTCGTGAGCTGAATCTTTGTCTAGAACGATTTTTTCGATATCGGTAATATTCAAAACACGTACAGATACTTGAGTAATTTACGATTTCAGATAAGTCTTGATTATAGGGGACATGGTAGAGCATCATAGAAGAATACAACAATCACACTCACAAAAATTATAACATTAATCAGTCCTACCCCAAAACAACTCATCTGTGCAGATTTCATTAAACTTATTCGTTCAACTCATTTATTACGACTAACCTACAACATTATAAATTATAACATAATTTAAAACTTAATTTCTACTGTATATACATACATTAACTTACGTACATAAACTAAACAATTACCAAAAAGTCGTAGCACATTTCGCAACATGATTATAACTAACATTATTACTTCTTAAAAGATTGGTCTAAATACATATAAGTTATCATAATAAGAACAATATACTTGCTTACAATATACTGTCTGGCTTGATACCTTCCATAATATATCCTAGCAACTACCATGTAGTAATAATATATATTTTGGTTCAGAGAATAATCCTTTCTATCTTAAAGAACAATTATGACATTATTAATAATTTTACGAATGTTGTTTATATTTTATGTACTGATGGTCTACTGACGATCTAGTCATCACCATTATCTTCCTTGTCATCAGGACCAGGTGACCGGTCTCCATTCTTGTCGGGTGATTTGGAACGACTTCTAGAATCACGGCGGTCCTTGCTGTGACTTCTAGATCTGCTCTTTGACTTGGAACGGGATCTGGAGCGAGACCTTGATCTGGACTTCGACTCCTTTTTTCCTTTACCAGGTGAGCGGGACTTGGATTTATCTCTGGAATCTCCACGAGATCTGGAACACATAATTTTTCAATCCATTGAATTTAATACAATATTTAATAACTTCAACTATCAAACTATGCCATAATCACATGTATTTAAACTCACTTTGACCGAGAGCGGGACTTGGATCTTGATTTGGACCTACTCTTACTCCTGGATTTACTCTTTGACCTGTAATTTGATAGTTTTACAAATTAGAACCCTTGTTCAATTTACTTCAAAACTTGAATACAACAAAATAATAATTTTGAAATGCTCAGTACACGTTGGGACGTGTCAATCTATCACTATTTTTCAGACCCGAAAGATATAAATCATCCTTGCCCTTTCAAAAAAACGGTAATTCTACATGCAAACGTAGTTACTTATGCTGTGTTTATAGTCCAGTCAATTTTTAATTTCATTTTCACTGTAAATTATTTTTTCTTAAATTGCCATTTTAAATAAAGTGGTGCGTTTAGAGCCATGTGGCATTAATTTACATATAATTTCATTTGAGTCTAACTCCAATGTTCGCGGAGGAAACTAAAAATGAAAATGTAAAGTTGAAACAGTTTCAACTTCGCGGAAAATAAAATAAATTTTTCACGTATTGCGTCACTATAAACTGACGTTCGTAGTGAAATAATCATGACGTTAAAGGAACGTGAAATTCGAATGAAAATAATTTCATTCGTGAAACTCTCAACCAAAACATTCGTGAAAATGAAATTATTTTGGAATGAAATGAAAAAAACCGCGGACTATAAACACATCATTATTAATGATTATACTTATAACTCACCTAGAACGGGACCTAGACTCTCGGCGGTGGGATCGACTCCTAGAACGAGATCTCGACGATGACCTAGACCTTCCACCACGTCCCCGACGTCCACGATCCTCCACTAGTCGAACTCTTCTTCCATTTAATTCCGTGTCATCCAATTTTTCAATAGCTGCCTTCATGTCCGAATATGATGCGAACTCCACAACACTAAAATTATGAACCAAATTTTATTATTGTTTCTTTTATAAGTAACAGGTACCAAACCCCGTATATTTTGTTACAGATATTCTCAGGGTTTAAAAGTTGTCATCAGAAGACTCAGTCCCGAAAGATGAAAAACATCATTGGTAGATTATTGTACATGATTCCACACATTATTTTAATGTTAACTCACCCTTCATTTCTTCGTTGTTTATGAGCATCCGCATACGTCACTTCCCCAGCTTGGCGCATGTAGTCCTTCAAATCCTTCGCAAATTGAACAACAGAACAGGTAATTAGACAGGTCCTTTGAAATCCTAATTACATAGTTTAGATAACTATTTCACGACTAATCTGAATCAATTCCCTGTACAAAAGAAGTCGATGTTCATGCAATAGTATGTCTCGTAATGTTTCTGCTTTTTGCTTAATTCTAGATTCTTTATAATTTATTAAAATAAAATAGCGAGAACAAAAATGATCTCTCCTATCAGCTATATACGTCCGTTTCAAGGACCACATGTGTATTCATCTACAGTACGTAAAATCTACAACTTATTGAAATTAGGAATGTTTAGGATGGGGTAATTTTATTAAATACACTTGTCGATAAATGATGTATAACCTATAGTTTTGGATTTCATTTGAAGCTGTAGAAAGAGTGAACCTGCAGAGCAAAATCGTCAAGTTAAAGAGGAGTTTGGAGCGACAATAAAATGGTTATTTACAGGCAGAGAGCTTGGGTTAAACTCGTTTTTTGGGAAAAAGAAAAACCGGACGACACTGGCTTGTGCTGTGAGTTGTAAGTGCATGACACGTTACTGTCTCTTTGATGTCAGAAACTCTTCGACTGACACGTCGCTGTCTTCTATCAAACACTGACTGAGCGGGAGAACCTTAAACGAATTTTTGTCCGATTGTCTCACTCGATCCTTAAATATCTTCTTCTTTTTCGCATAACTAATACAACATCTCTCGCTCTCTTTGTGCGAACAAGCACAGGCACAACGCACCATCCCTTCAATTCGTCTTGACATATCAACGACTTCAATTTGTATTTTGAACCATCAAATATAGTTGAGTGCAGTTGTTATTTGGAGAGGAGATAAGGCACAACAGTCAACCGTTCGTCACCATAAGAGGTTGGGTCCATTTTCACATATTAACACACGCACATGACAACAACAACAACGGGCCAACATGTTCATCACCGCAGTTTCCCCTTAATTTCATACGGAACACAAACATACATGTCAAAGACCAGTCGTCAACAGAAATAATTATTTTTAGATACCTATTAACTATATCAAAAAGAAGATTAATTAAATTAGTAAGTAAATTCGACAAATAATTTTTTACTTTTCGCGTATAAATATAATAAACTTGAATTAATTTGAGCTAAACACCTGTGACGACCACTCTTTTTGAAGGTTAGTAGGCACTGAGGAAAAGGGACAAGAACAAGGAAAGTTGAAACAGATTGGATGTAGTGAGAGAAATACATAATGTTGAGGAATGGTTGTCTGATAATACTTTTAAATGAATGACTTACTGAAGAAATAACGACAGAGTAATATATTAACGTTAACACTGAATATAAAAACTTTAAAAGTCCTTAGCCTAAAATTACGTCATTGCAGAGCTGCTATTATTTGATTTGATTGATTGATTTTGTGATGAGAGGACTACTAAATTTACCTTCCCAAGAGACAGGAGAGGCAGAGAGAGATGCGGAGGGCAACATGTAATGAATAATGGGTATGTACGACAAGGAAAGAGAAGAAACGGAGTTGACGTCTCCCTCCCTCCCTCGTCATGGAAAGACGGCTCAGGTCAGGTCAAGAACGTTCATCATCACGAACCACCGACCATCTCTCGGAATGGATTGACCCCTCATCAATTCTGCCTGTTCATCATTTGAATTAGGGAGTTGCGTCCAAACGGGATTATGAACCCACGTTGGCCAGGAATCAGTCATTGGTTTCCTGCAGTCAGACTTGTTCGTTCTGGTGTAATTGTGCAGTATCTCTATCAAAGGTAGTAGTTAAGTCTGCTCTTTCTCAGTTTTGTCCAACACGTACACACCACATGCGCACATATTGTGATGAGGTAGTGAACTGGTAGGAAGGACGTAAGTAAAACGGGATGGAAAGACCCTCAGAGAACCCCCCCCCCGCTTCCCACCAGCCTTTAGCCCCCATTTTCTCGTGACCCATCATGTAGACAAGTGCAACAATTTAGGACTTGTTATAAAATAATCCCTCCCATAAACGAATGCCCTACATTGATCCTCTTGATCTATATTGTCTTGGCCCCGCTTTCTAATCATTTCGGACATTTTTTAAGGATGAGGACTCATCATGGAACTCTGCGAGTGGTTAGCTCATGGCATGTGAGAAGACTGTGGCCTCAAAGTTTGAGAGTTGACATCTCTAATCTCGTCCTCACACATTTGATCATCATCTCCCAGAAACTCTGCATTGATTGATTCATCTTTTGCCCTTCCACAGAGTGTAGGAGTTTGAGACCGAGAGTACTTAGAACATCATCATCATTGCCATTGGAACCAACCAAGGAAGGAGTGAGTGTATCGGCCCATCATCTTTTCCATCTCATCATCGCTACGACCGGGCTTTAGGCATATAAAAACATTTCAATCCCATTATTTTCAATCTAACTTTTGTCCTTGACTTACGCAAAATAATGTAGATAGGTGTAATTAATACAATTAATGCACAATAAAACTTTACATAACAAATATGTATCATCAAAAACTAAGATTAACTTGCCGTTACAAACTTGTTGTTTATTTGTTTAACATGGCACACGAATTACTAAACTTAAATTTTCCCTAACAATTACAATGAGAAACACTATCCACAAGAAAATCCCCTACTACTTTCAAGATTTTTATAATAAGCATAAATTCCCTGAACATGGCCTTTATGAATTTGACTTATGGAATATGGATAATTCAAGACAATAGGACTCCTCTAGCAATTATGCAAGTATCGCACATGTAGTGACGCCTCCATTAGTTAAATTTTGTACTTCAGTACATATCGAGAAACGGAAGTTGGCTGTTTCTACAAACCCGCGTGCGAGAACATTGCTCTGGTTAAGTGCTTTGCATGTTGGTTAGTATTTTCCGACAAATGGTTCCAAAACTAGGTCTTAAATTGCCGATTTCCTCGCAGTAAGGCTACTTGTTGTTTTTTATTCCATCTCCTTCTTACGATTGGTCTCCTTCTTTTAGGATGAGAGTGCCAAAATTGTAGTTACCGAGTGAATTTTCTTACGCAGTATTCATGTAATGACTTCATACATGACGTGCATCATAACATGAATTTAAAGACTGGGCCCAGGATAACAGATACGCATTGAGCTGATTCTCAAGCTTCACCTATCATCCCTTTTGTCAATGTCAGTTGTAATATTTAAGACAGAAATAGTACAGCAGAAATCTGTCTTTATACAAAACCTCCCAAGCAGATTCTAATATGATAACATCCATCGAATATGTTGCCCCCAAAAGAAATCGATGACATTAACAAATTAACCTATAGTTAGTTGTGACTAGTTAAAATGACAAATTGTAATTACCTGCCACGACACCCGGCTGGAGAGGTTCTCAACGATGATGCGATATTCGGTCCTAGTTGGAGGCCCGTACCTGTGCCCACAGCGCGAATGAAAAAAACAGTAACCCAATCAGAACCAGAACTTAGACAGGATTAGATAGTTTATAGGACAGTACAAGAATCACCTATGTAGCAAGCTTAAAAGCTGTTAAGGGAATACGATTCTGCAAATGTACTTTTGATATCTAATAGGCCGATATAATTGATAAGATATTGATATATCTAATCAAGCTTCAGATTCGTATTCACATTACATAGCTACCTACAAAGCTGATTCTGGAAAAGCATGCTCTAAACTCTACAAAAATAGGCATTTAGAAGAAAAAATTTCAAAAAGAAATAAGTAGAAGGTAGCAAGGGAAAACATTACGATGTATCCAAAATTATTAGGTGATAAATAACAAGATTGAAAGTATTAATTTATCATTCAAATTATTACACCCAAAACCAATTGAAAAAATATTTGAAGGAATTCCGCAAGCATTTTAGATACATCTTAAGAAAGAAGGAAAAAATCATAAATTATTTTACTTCGTAAAGACTACATCAGTTTTCAGCTATTTCAGAGGCAGTTTCCCCTTAATCCAATTTAATACAACCATACTTTACAATGAGCTGTACAATAGCGTAGCGCCACAAGTTGAAATAAACTCTCAACTTGGAATGAATGAGGATTGCGAAATACAATACTTGGAAATGCAATGTTTAACCAAATATTTACACAAGAGATACAATTTGTACAATGCGATAGTAACTACATACTGTAGAAATTAAAAAGATTTGCAAATATTGCTTTTGCATATGTTCATTTCCTTTTGGGTTAAAAATAATTTTTGGGGAGCATTGTAGTTGAATGCCTTGGAAAATCAACTTACTTGTCGGAGCCTCGAGGTGGCCCTCGTCGTGAAGAACGACCTCGGCCATCTCGGGGCACTCCTCGAGCCCGTTCCACGATAACTCTGAAAGAGCCAAAAACACGCCCATAAAGAATGTGTTACGTACGAAAGAACCTACTTTTTCCGTCGGCTATCCCTGTCACCATCCGCGACTTTGTCACCGCCACTGCGAGCACGTGGCCCGCCAGCAGTCGGTATCCTTTTGTCTCTGAAACCTCTGGAGGAAGGTCCACCTCGACCTCTTGAGGATGCATGTGCCAATTCCACTACCACTCTGCTTTAGAGACCAAGTTTAACAACATGTCAGCCAGAAATATTCCAACAACAATCGTGTATTTCCGGCTGCAGTACGATAATTGGGGTGTATATTAGAAGTATAAGGGGTCATGCACATAGTACGTAACGCAAAAAATCCGATTTTTTGGACCACCCACCCCCCAATGTAACGCAATTAAGTATATATGTACCATGTTAAAGGATAGGCGCGTAACGCTGAGGTCAAGGGACCCACTGCCCCTTGTAGCGTTACGTACTATATGCATAATAATAATAATATATAACTTTACCCAAAGATATAAGCTCTCTTGCTCTTATAAATCATTTTAATGACATTTACCAGCAACTCTTCCACACACATAAACACTTAAATACGTATACACAATGATATTTAGTAACACCATCAAATCATAAGTCACACATTTGTAATAATCTTTCCAACAAATGAAAAACAATTACTATGAATTCAAAAAGATGACTAATATGCAACAACAACAAGCAAACTCAACTCAACGAGTCTTTTGGGACTTCTTCTCTCGGATTTAGTCAACAAACCTATACATTACCACTTGTAATACATAATATGATTTCTGATTCTGACTCATTCGGAAACACAATCAACATACACAGTCAGTTCCTTTCACTCATCATCACTCCCCCTAAATTAATTAACTGCAAATTGTAATCTCGTACTAGCAAGCCTATGCTATGTAAAGGACTACTATTAAATGGACAGACCTATATCAAAGATTTTCGAAAAATAAATAAAATAAAGTAGCACAAGCTCTTTTTGTTTATGTAAACGGACGAGACCATGTGATACAAACTGAATACGGAAAAACTTACGGACTTGTTCGTAACCATAAAGTCCTCGTTCCTTCTTCATCACCAATTTAACTTCAAACAATCAATGCAAACAATGGTACACACGTATTTAACAATACTCAACAACAGACAGAGTTCTACCAAACCTTTCACTCTGGTTAAAAATTTTATCTCGCAAATCCCTACACTTAATTATGAAATTATTAAATTATAACAGTTGATGTAATCCAAAAAATGCATCCAAACACTATTTATTTTAGACGAAACAACCCTAACTAATTACAGAAATAGAATGTGAACTTATTGCTGTCAAAAATCTAAACAACTTCAACGTTTTAAATTTTAATATTAGTTTCATTGACCTAAACTTCCACAACTAAAATATCCTGTTGACTATTACAAATTTAAAATCGAGAGATTGAAATGTTTCTATCTAAGATTTAGGAATTTCAATGCAGAAACTTTTTAAATGTTACTTGAATTGAGCGAATTCAGTCCAGAATAGACGAACGAGAGATATTTTTTGTATAAAACTTTGGATCAGTGGGGTCAATGAAAATTCTGACGTGGAAAAGGTATTCATCCGAAAGAAACAATAATAAGAATTGTTCAGAAATGTGTCGAGAATAATAGTTAATTGTATTTTAAGTACTTGAGTTATTATTAATTACGTATACGCGCTATGACGCAAACTAGTAGTTTACTACAAAAATACCTACTAAAAATATATGTATTCTATTACATCAATAACTTTAAAAAGGTTCACTATCGTCGACTTCGTCGTCGTCGATCAGTTTTGTTGTTGTTGTTGTTGTCGCCGTCGTCGTAATCCTATCCGTAACTCACTATTTTAAATACAGCAAGTAGCAAAGGTACAAACTACGAGATGTAAAAATATTAATTTTTTTTAGCTTTTTTAATATAAGAGTTCACACGTTTCTCAATCCATTCCAACAACCAATAATATCTAAAGTTTATAGATTCTAAACTAAATGGACGTAGTGTAGTAAAGTCTTATTAAACGTGTAAATACAGAGTGAGATACGAGAAAAAATACTGTTCGTAAATATATTAATACCTTTTATTTTTTGTTGTAGTAACGGTTTTAATAGTTCTTGGCGTTTATATATATTTATTAAAGTTTAATGCGGAGAGGGGGGATTTTACTATAAAAATATGCTGTTGTAATATTTATTCTTCTCGGCTCTAAGGCAGTCAAGTTTATGAGCTGTTGACCAGAAGTTCTTGCGCACTATATGTCTCTCCCCATTTACTCAACACTTTCACAAGAGATCGCCACTTCTACCTCTCGGACATTTTTATCTTCGCAGAAGTCCTCCGTGTATAGCCCTTCGGAGACATCAAAATGAACAGCTCCCATGATCGGTTTTGTTCTCCTGATACTCATGTTTAGTTTTGATTTTAATATTCACACTAAAAAATAATATTCGATTCCTCTTAATACAACAGATTAAAAATTCTTCGTATAGTGGATTTGTATTCCTTTATTACGGGTTACAAGTTACAATGTTACAAAAGCCATGTAGATAGGAGCTGGTAGATAAAAAGCCTTTAATTATATACACATTGCGAATTCTGGCTTATGTGTAGATAGTTGTTGTTCTACCAGAAATTAGAAATTCTTGAAAAACTAGAGAAATTCTAAGAAAAAATTGCCCAAATATAAATAGTTGCTTTTTGTGATGAATTTGACAATAAATTGTAGGCAAAAATAGTCACAATAGAATATATGGGATTAAAGTTGCAGAAACTTTGCAAATAATTCCAAGACCAAGTAGTCAATGATATTTAGAGATAAAATTCGGGAGTCTTGACGTAAATTTCTTTGAAAAAATCTAACAACAAAATTCAATGTAGATTATCACACTCGCTATGAACTCGAAGAAACAACTTTACAAAAATAGGCTAAATATGGATAAAATGCCTTTTTAGCTGGTTTAGATTCCGGAATCGTAAAATTCTTAGAAGAGATAAGATAAGAGATTACATGGTAATAGGAAAGAGATTAGTAATTCATACGTACATTAAAAATTCGTAAAGCTCCAACACAGCCACTGTCAATACATAAATAGGAGGCACGACAGAGAGTAGCGTAATGATTACCAGGAATTAATAGTAGATATTTGGCTTATAATCCATACATACCTACTAATTAACACATATGTGTATATACGAGAGCATTTCCACTTCCACGAATAATAAAGTCATGTTGATTCGTACGCAAATACGTTATTATTATGTACTTTGGCGTTTAATAGTGGGGAGAATGCCGTACATCACACATATTATATATAGGGAGTAATCAACTGACACGGATTCTCAGGAACGGCCCACAATTACAGGTTACGTTAATCTCACTTTAAGTTAGATATATAATGCTCATTCATATATGCAATAATACTATATAGAATATATACTTCGTTGAATCTCACTGTGTAAAGTGTACACACGTCACTTTACACACAACACGTTGGGATTCCCTATAGATGTTACAAATGCAGCCGGAACTGTACACAGTTGAGAGCAACTTCTGTAAAAAAGTTGGGAATTTCTTAACGATTTTAAAACAAGTTACCTATATAGACTATGTACACAAACATTATAAAGAGAAAGTTCTCCAAAGAAACTTAAGTACACATACATAAACACAACGAAAGTACACATGAGCCTTTTTTTGAGTCCGTATAGCATTATTTGGGGAAAAGTGCAAATTGACTCCATTTCGGTCATCATTACAGCTTTATTATCGTTTCCGTCGCTTCAAGCCTAAAATTCCGTCGACGGAAGCTACGGCACGTTCCTCCAAGTCAGAATATCATCAGCAAAGGATCCCAAAGTGCCAATTTCTGTATACCTTCATCGCTTAAATTGGTACTTTTTGAAATTTCGACGACGATATATAACATTGGAGCTTCAGGCAAGGCAGCACCATATTCTTATGAAGTCCTTATTGCAAACACACGAGACTTAACCCAAACTTTTGCTAACGGATACAAGAAGACCAACGCATATGCTAACATACTATACACAGGAAAGACAGATGCATTTTCAACGAGCACATGCACGTGAACGCACATACGTATTTGCGAAGCGAACATATCCAGATGGAAAACGTACCTAATTTGCGAACTTAAGCAGAAGAATTGTGTATTTGGCGAACCTCAACGGAAAACATGTATGTACTTACAGAACAGAGGACCTGTATATTGACGAACTTTTAAGCTGAAAACATGCCCAGAAGACCCGTATATTGGCGGACTTAAATGCATGTATATTGGCGAACTTAAAAACAGAAAACATATACTACATTGGCGAGCATAAACAGAAGATACATATATTTGCGCACTTATACACAAGAGCATATGTATACATGCGAACATCCACAGAAATGGCATGTGTGTTATTTGCGAACATAAACAAGATACATGTATGTATAATTTGCGAACTTAAAATATGCAAGCCAGGGGCCAGGCTTAAGCATTTGCGAACATACATATGATAGAGATTCACGTTTGCGAAGATACCGAAAAAACCACTAGGACGTCTGCGAAGTGCGAAGATATACGGGAAATTTCCGAACATACCCACAATAACACCCGTGCTCATATGTAAATACGGGAATCGGAATCGGGTATCGCAGAATAAAGCTCTCTCTCCCTCTCTACTCTAATACAACTCTACGAGGAACCCAGAACGTCTCGGAGAAAAACATTGTTGATATGGGAGTGACGAGACTCCCGTATTATAGAATAGAAGGGAAGCATGCATATATGTGGTGTGGGTGGCCTATATATAATACGCTGTAATGTAATGTAATGTGTAATAGTCACTATATTTAGTATGCTTATACAATACATACTATACACTACACACTACACACTGTGTAGGCATAGGCATTACACGGGCATAGACATATACGGCATATACAGTTAACAGAACAGAGTTTACTTTTTTACAGAGACGGATGGGATGGATGGGGGTGCATAAATATATATACAAACTACTAACAGATATACGAAGAACCACATTGCAATGTGAGTATTGAACTATCAGGAAGGAACGGCGGAGGACAGCACAACAGTCTGCTTCTAGCCTCTGGAACTGGGGGAGAGACGTGCGGAGTGCAGAGCAGAGGACTTTTTGTCAAGAAGTCCTTATTATTTTGTAGAGGCAGCTGATCTGGTTTCCATGAAATAAGTGTCCCTACTGTCGTATTTATAAACTCAACCTCTTCTCTGTATAATATCATCACCTGCTATTGTTTACGTTTATGGACACTTGCTAAATATTTTATCGTATTAAAGCTTATTTATATTATTTAAATCACTCACCTTCGATATATTCTCATATTTCTCAACGTCACTTTATCAGTCGTCTGGAGTAACCTTAGACGACCTATTATTGACGGTCTTTATTACGATCTGGAGTCCCTTGTGCGACGTTAACAAGAGTTTTTACAAAATGTGCAAAAACAATAATCTCATCCATGTTATGGCTCATAAAAGTATCTATATATATAAATAAGCGATTTCCTGGAAAAAATTCTTTTTATGCAAACAACCTTTCTCTCAAAGTTTCTCTACTATACTAATATAATCGATGGTTTGTAAATATTTATGCAAAAACAACTATTTCTGGACAATTCCAGCAAATGTGCTGCAATAATATCAAATTCCTCTCTGGATAACTTCCAAGATCAATAAGTCATCCATTTATTCATACATATACTTACTGATATTCTGTGTTCGTTTTTTGTTATCAAGTGTCTTCTTGAAAAGTCCCAATATTTTTTAATTTATTTTGTAATCCGCACTACAATCTCGTTCGTTAAATAGGATTGAATTACAATCTTGAAGGCTCGCTATATAGAATTCTTATACAATCTCGAATGCTCGTTACAATCCTTTAACAATTTTTCATATATTACAAATTCTTGTATATTTAGCTTTAAAAATCGCATTTAATCTTGCTCTAATTATTGTTTAATCATGAGCTTAAATGGAAAATACCAAGATCTTTCGCTCCAACTGGAAACTGAATATTGCTAAAAAAATTAAAATAAAACACAGCATCCAAGTGTTTGTTTTTCGTCAGAATCTACATAGTTAAAATACTATACAGTACTGAAGTATACTGTGTCAACTCAAGTGGGGGGAGATTATTGAGATTTAACTCCCTGTTATTTAATTTTATGTTATTTATATTTAATTTGGTTGGATTCCTTGAAGTGGTCACGGGGAGAATTTTTTGCGTTGCAGAATTTATTAATGTGACTTTCAGTGAGATCACTAATTCATAATTGATTTGGATACTACGACAATGTGTAAACATTAATATAATATGGGGTGGACTGTTTCGGTTGTGTGAGAGAGATTTTGCTACTGTCAGATGGACATTGTGATGGTGTAACTTTGTTAGTGGAGGGATCATGGGCTAAGAAAAATTGACACAAACGCTTGAGCGTTTGACCTGATTGCTCACTAATGGGATCCATAGCTTCTGTCCTTCAATGGCATTGCCCCACGTGTGCTCTCATCAATCCTACTGAGGTCAATAGTTGTGTCAGGTGTGACACTCTTCGACCTTCCTCCAGTACCGATGGCACTTCAAAAATGTCGTATGCAAACAAACACCTGGCACCACAGGGTCAGTCAGTGTCATTTGAGTGCAGATTGGAAGAACCCAAAACTGCTGAATGGTGAATCCAGTTTGTTTCTTTAATTATTAAGTTTAATTCTTAATACCTGCAGTCACATAGATCAACGATGTCAATTATGTAATGTGAATGAACATATTTTTGGTGCTTTATTATTTTTGCAATAGCTCGTATTGTTATATGAATATACTTTATTTTTATTTAATATTTGCAGCACAACGCATGAAAATGTGTCTTGTGATGAAAGTCATTCCCCAGGTTCTGGAGGAACCAACTCACACGATGAAGATTCAATCTTTGCCAGTACACCACAATCAGCGGATTCATCTAATGGAAAAGAGTCCAGTGTTATAAATGGAGTAGTAATAATTCCGGGGAAAAGCGATGTAGAGTCCTTCGTTAACTTTAGAATCTCAAAAGATGCTGCCATCATTTGTTTAAAAGATAGTTTTGATTCAAAAACTGTGCTGCAATCACAGCTTGTTGACACTGACAAGCGTATAAAAAGTAATTCTTCTAGTCTTAATTCACTGCCTGTAGACTCTCCGCACAAACGTGAACCACATGAAAAGTTAACTAGATCTGTTACCGACTCCAGCCTTGGTTGTGAGCCATACACAAATATCATGCCGCCAAAGAATTGGATTATTCAGCCGGCTGTAGACGATGATTCAAAATCAATTACACAAAATCAGAAACCCGAGCCACAAAGAGAGTCCAAACGAAGAGTCATAGATCCGACAGTCACAAGTCTGAAGTGTCCTTATGTAAAGAATAGCGACGTTGACGTACCAGAGAAGAAAACTCATACTGACGGAATCCACAATAAAAATAATCTGTCGGCATCCTCGGAGGAATCTTGTAATCTCATTTTCGAAAATAATGCTGTGCGCTTCGAAAATAGCTCCCCTAAACAACAGCAGGACTTCATAGTCATCTCTCATAACGGAAGTAATTCCGATATAAAGGAGAGAGAAAAATCGACCAGCTCTAATGAGAATGGACACATCAAAAAGGAGCAACGGGTTGGCAGTGCCTCAGTTTTGGAGGGAACTTCTTTACTGACCCCATCTGGTAAGACTGACAGGACAAGAAAATGCAGGATTAGTAAAGATCGCTCTATGGTAACATCGTCTACGTCAGCTTCGGGGAAGGGAACTAAGGACAAACAAAATAATACTTCCCACCCGAAGGTTTCGCACGGTAAAGTAAACAATAACAGAATTGTGGATGTCGATTCCAAGCAATTAGATTCAACAAAACGAAGCAAGCAACAACAGACGTGTAACTTAAATCGTGCGACGGCCGTCAATAATAAATCGTCTATATTACTTACAAAAGATTCCGACATCAGTTATATTGACGAAGATGTTCAAATCTCAGAGTGTCCTTCCAATACACGCGGAATCGAAAATCGACGCTCATCATTACCTTTAGCTGGACCTTTAAGTCTTGATCAGGATTTCCAGGACTTGGCTGTGTTGCAGAGGTGGACATGTTTTAAATGTACTTTAGCCAATGATACTTCAAACAATGTATGTGCAGCATGTGGAGCATCTCGTACAGTTGAACGATCATCTGCTATTGAAAATGTGCGTCCAAAGAAAAAAATTGATAGACCACGTTCTGTTGCTGTAACGGAATATTGGTGTTGTCCCCTATGTACCCTCCAAAATCCATTGTATTCCAACCGTTGTCAAGCTTGTCACTGGGATAAAAATAAAGATTACAAGGTAATGCAATTTAGCTGAAGACAGCGACTGTAGAAATAAATAGCTTGTCATATTCTAAATAATTACTTTTTATAGAATCTGTCCTCTTTCAAAATGTTCCTCCATAAGGTTTATATTAAATGTTTTCTTTACTGTTTTCCTAGTGTTCGAACCTCTATTCTCGACGAAAATGGTCCTGCCCGCAATGTACTTTCAAAAATCCTGTTAAATCAGTGACATGTGAAATGTGTCAGAGTTCAAGGAAGTCCAATGCTATAGCTCGTACGGAAGTATCAGCGATTCCTGTGAACAATGTTAAGAAGGGGACAAAGCAAAAATATCAAGACATAGTGGCATTTTGCGAAAAATCTGGGGACCTTTTCGTTGATGATTCATTTCCGCCTGTTCCAAAATCATTATATTATCACCCAAAGGTTTCAGCAGGAGCGAGCAATGGAGATCTTGTTGCACGGTGGCTAAGACCAAAAGATATTATCACCGAACACGGTAGTGAAAATATTCATTGGGTTATATTTCGAACTCCTTTGCCCTCTGATATTTCTCAAGGTACGTTGTTTTTGTAAAGTTGTTACAATCGATATAATATTCATACATAAACTTCCCAGAGTATTAATTTTAAGTGCTAATAAAACCGGAGTAAGAACTTTCGTGATGATAACCTAAATATCAAGTTAGCCATGGATTCATTATCCAGTAAAGCACATTAGTTGTGGCGAATCAGTTTAAGTGTATAATCTATAACAATCTTTATTATAAACATTAGTTTTAATCTATAATTATCTTTAATTTATAATGGCACAGGAGTGTTGGGAAATTGCTGGCTTCTCAGTGCATTGGCAGTAATAGCTGAAAGGAAAGAATTAGTAGAGAGGATCCTGGTTACGAGAGAAATATGTCCAGTCGGAGCTTACCTCATACGGCTATGTAAAGATGGATCCTGGACTACAGTAATCGTAGATGATCTGTTGCCTTGTGACAGGAGGAAACGGCTGGTGTATTCGCAGGTATATACTTGTCAATGTGGAGTTCTTCGTTACGCTTGTGAGACTAAATTAAAACAAAAAATATTTTCCACTAGGCTAAAAGAAGGCAACTCTGGGTTCCACTTATTGAAAAAGCAGTTGCTAAAATACACGGATGTTATGAAGCATTAGTGTCTGGACGAGCAATAGAAGGTCTAGCCACATTGACCGGTTGTCCATGTGAGAGTATTCCTTTACAGGTGAGAATCCGTTCTCTGGAGGATGGTTGATAAACATCCGCAGGTGCATGTTATTATTGTCTTAATATTAATATTATCCTGTTACATTCATTGATTGATTTTAAAGAGTGGAGCCGATGAAGAGTTGGACCGTGATCTGGTTTGGGCTCAGTTGCTGTCTTGTCATGCCGCTAGGTTTTTAATGGGAGCATCATGCGGGGGTGGAAACATGAAAGTGGATGAAGATGAATATCGTGATAAGGGTCTGCGACCTCGACACGCATATTCCGTACTTAATGTTGAGGGTTCTAATGGACTTAGGTAAAAACATGTGCTAAGTATGAAGCGAACTCGTTATCTGTTTCAATTTGCAATAATTAAATTATTACTTCATTGAACTAGACTGTTAAGACTGCGGAATCCGTGGGGACGTTACAGTTGGAAAGGAGACTGGAGTGATAGTTCAAACGTGTGGACGACGGAACTTAAAGAGAAATTGATGCCTCGTGGCGCGGATGATGGTGTGTTTTGGATATCTTTTGAAGACATGCTTAAGTAAGTATGAAGTTCTATTCTCATCATGCATTATATAGTTTTACTACATTACTACATATATAGTAGTGCTCATTGTATAGTGCTCTGATTAGTATTTAATATTTTAACATTCGTCGGTATTGTTTGGGCCCAAGAAATGAACTGTCTAAGATTTCTAGGCATCTAATTAGTTACGGAAAACAAATACCCCTGCTATAGAAGGCTATTGTGAATGGACGGAATCCTTTTTAGTTTGTTGCATGGTCTTTCCAGTTTCTTTCGCGATTAAGCTGTTTGTTATGAGCTGCCGTTGTTGCGAATTTACTTTAAATATAGTATACCTTATGATTTTTTTCATACCACCCAAATCGAGCTTAACCCCCAAAAACTAGGTGTGCATATCTGGATGGGCATCTTTGCCCCTATCTATGTGATATATCTTAATTGTATTAATTTATAGGTACTTCGACTGCATTGACGTTTGTAAAGTTAGAAGTGGCTGGTACGAAAGGCGACTCCAGGGAATGTTGCCTTCATCCGCAGATTTGCAGCATCTGTCTTGTATCCTCATTACAGTAATGGAAGCCACCGAAATTGAGATCTCCCTGTTCCAAGAAGGTCATAGGTAAGATAAATGCAGTACAGTAATTATTACAGTATTGTTTTCACGAAGTGTAATGCTATTCCTGAAATAGGATATAAAGGTTCAGTATGTATATGCATACATAGGAGTCACTACAGTTTAACAAATAAAGGAGGTTTCACTTACAGGAATTCGGAGAAGTCTCAAAGATCTCAATTGGATTTGTGCGTGGTGCTGTTTCGTGGACTTGAAACAAGCCAGAGTGACTCGCAGAAACTTGTTCTAGGTCGCCTTGTTGAACATTCTAAAAGACAAGTCAGAGGGTTTGTAGGATGTCATAAAATGATTGAGCCTGGGTTTTATCTCGCTGTACCCCTAGCATTCAATCATTGGCATAGTGGTAAGTACGATCTACATTTTCATCTGTACAAATATTGTAATATTATAATTGTGTAATAAAATAACGAAATTGACGTAATGTTATTATTTGGGCGAAAGTCCAAGAAAACCAACATGGAAGTTTGCCACATTGCTCGTACTTAATGTTTTTGTTTTGTTTACTAACGGAAAAACATAAACGTGGCTATAACTGTAAACTATTGTTTTTACTTTTTGTGCAGGAGGAGAGTCGCCTTATCCCCGATATGTGATGTCTCTACACTCCTCCAAGAAAGTATTATCAGACCAAATCGCTCCTCCTCCGTATATGTTGGCAGATGCAATCATACGATTAACCATGGAAAGAGGCCAACGTCATGAAGGTAGGGAGGGAATGACAGCTTACTACCTCACTAAAGGTTGGGCCGGTCTTGTTGTTGTTGTTGAAAATCGACACGACGATAAATGGATACAAGTCAAGTGTGATTGCCAAGAGAGCTATAATGTCGTTTCTACTAGAAGTCAACTTAAAACTGTTGATGCGGTGCCCCCATTGCATAGGTAATTTCTCTTTGTAATTTTCTTTTACAAGCACATGTAAAGCAATTAAGATCTCATCTAGTCCCAAGTGTCTAATCTTAACAATACATGTGGGAATAAAAGTTACCGTTTCATCGGCTTTTTATTCATTAGTTTTTGTTTATTATTTATACCAACAGAGAAGTAATTATAGTCCTGACTCAGCTTGAAGGCAGTGGTGGATTCAGCATTGCACACCGATTAACTCATCGACCGTCTCTGACGAACGGTCTTCATGACTGGGGACCAGGAAATACGAATCATTGGCCACTAGTTGGTGCGGACGTTGAAGGTCTCCACGCTCCCCGACCTATCTAACTATTTAACGAAGCGAGAAGAATATTGAATGTTCGAATACATTAGTGCGTGGGAATAGTCTGAACTCAAGTATTTAAAATTGTGTGGAAGTTTACAAGAACTTCTACAAAACAAAGTTCGTGAAGTCTCCGAAGGTTGTATGCTAAACTGTTATATTAACGTTTTCACCTTCCTGTGGTATTTTGGCAAAAATATAATATTCTCGTAAATCCTATGCTAGACTAAAGCCTAACGCTGTGAATATTGTGTCGTCTTACTGTACTTACACAGAATGACTGATATCACGTGATACCTTCTTTGTGTATCAGTTGTTTAACAAACGTTCTCCTCTAAACTATTGGTTCAAAACGTCTTCTACATTTCGATATTATTAATTCGACCTTTTTCCCCAAAAAGACATGATTATTCTGCGCTCTAAATCAATGTGTATTCTGGCAGTGCACTTTCTTTCCGAATATATCTTAATTAAATAGAACGCAGATATAACTTCGTGTAGCTATATAGTATTGCTCTGGCAGTGCTGTTTGAATTGATATGTTTATTACAGTTTACAAGGATAATATTGCCGATAATTACAGATAGTACGACTTCGTTTTGTATCTGAAAACTATTAGTACAAACATAGTGTTGACAGAATAGTGTAATCTCGATGAATGTGTAGGTAGTACATACTCACAAAAAATGTTTTTTAATATCTAGTGTACAGCCTCATTTTCTTATTTCACAACCTCATTTTGAAATCTGCTTCTGGGTTATTTTGTTCTAGAAACGATGTGATTGAAAATAATTGTGTGTAAGGAACGAGTGAATGCGTAGTGTGCCATTCCCTGACTTCAGCATTAATAAAACAAAATGCGATAAAGTACATCAATTCAAAATGCCGAAATTAAGCTAGACATACGCGATCTAAAAAAACAACTATTTATGTACTTGCCGTGTAAGAAGGATGAATGTCTACTTTATCTACGATTTGTGTAGTGCCATACGTACGTTGTTTTCTTCATGAACGTTACTCTCTCAATGTTGTGAACATAAGACTCGACAGATTTTGAATTTAGTCATGAACAAGTGCTCACCTTTATTTAAATATTGATTGCCTTTATTGATATTTATGGCCAGGAGTTAATCCATGATCTACTTGACAGATGCTGTTAACATTTTGACCCTATCCCTTTTGCTTGCTGTGTTCATGTCAGTAATGTACGTATACGTATGTAGTACACGTATGACATCACACTCAACACATGGTACCGGGAAACGTCTATTGTATATATTGGTCTCCCAGCTTTCTTGCTTGACAGAGAAAGCATGCATTTTCCTTTCTGATAATTTTGTGCTGCTATGACTATGTAACTTTTGATTATATATAATTATTTATATATTGCTCAACTATTAAGTATTATTACAAATAATTACTACTTTTCAACCTATTGCTCATTATGTTCATATCCGAAAATTCAATCATCAAGTCATGGCAGGCCAATATGGTTTCCACTTTAAACTATTTTAAAATATTTGGCAGATATTGACCAACTTCCCACTGAACGTGAAAGAGGTACAGGTAATGAGTTGATTATAGATATATGATTAACTTGCTAATGAATTCTCAAGACTTCGAACACTAAGTTACTGTATTATTAAGTTGAATTGTACATATGTGAAGTAAATACTTTAAAAATCCCCTACGCGTTATGGGTAACTTAGTTCAAATTAGTTTTTAAGATTACTTCACGAAAATACACTTTTTTCCGGTAAGAGAATGCCAGTATAAATTTTACTCGCTTTATTCAATTGTCCGGTAATGTTGAAAGTTGTTATCAGAAAGCAACAATGTTTAAGTGGCGTTGATACAACTCGCGGCTCAAAGCTGGACAGATTCGTTTAAAAAATAATTCGTACTAAAATAGTGGTATTAGTTTATTGATATTAGCAAATTAAAAAGCATCTCAATAATATGTGGTTTTACGCCATTTATGTGTATTGTTAGCACCAAAATCTTCGAATTATTTGTCTAACTTTTAGTGAGTATAACGTATTAAATTATTTTCAATGCATTTAATAGGAATGGTTCTTTATTCTTCACTATGAATTGTTAACACTGGTAATAATTAAATTATTTAAGCTTCCAACATTACTAAATCACGTATTTCTGTGGGGTGCTCGGATGTCCAAGCCCCATAGTTGTTTTCTGACTGAGGCTCTGCTGTAAAGTGTATGATGCAAACTGACTCTATGTACATGTATTCATATTTTATGTTCATAGCAGTACACCTCTGGATATTGCTTTCTCCATTGAATTCTTCTAGTTTAGTAATATGAGTTTTTTTTCACAAGTCTTATGCTACTCACTTCTGGATTGTTTACCTACGTTATGATTTGTTTTATTGTGCTGTGACACTTGTTATGGATGTCTAAAACTTTAAATCTAAGGGTTTAGTATTTGCTATTCATATCTTATAAATTATGTACCATTATCCGAAGTTAGCAAAAAGCAGAAAAGGCAACCGCAAAGGATGTTTGTGGATCGAAAATAACTATGCATTTATATCAATAGCTCTGTCGTTTTTCATTTTTTGTTGTTGGAGAAAGGTGTTGGAAAGTTAGTCAGCTTCCAACTCGATTATACTTATATATATTATAAATTTATTAACATAATATATTATAAGGATACTGTAATTGTTTAATCCACTCGGGGGTACTGCAAATAAAATTATTTTTTGTAATATCCAGGGGGAGTATTATCGTTAATTGGATAACTCCGATATGTATCGGTATATACATATTATATATATATATATATTAATGGTCTTTTATGTCGTTGAATGTATCCACCTACTATTTGTTTATGAGCTTTTGTTAAATTGTCATTTGTGAGATTTGTATACACACATTTCCTGAGTGAGAACTTTCCTGTCTTGTCTTTCCTAATTTTTTAAACATACTAAATAATACATATAATTAACTTACACAAAAATGTAAACTTGGAAAAACAAATCACGCACTCAATAAAATAAATTATGTAATCCTCGGAATCGTTTTTGTGGTCGTTGAATACAATAATTAGCATTACCAGAAAAGAACGCAAGTGTGCGGTAATTCCACTTAATGTTTATGTGATGAAACCAAAAATAACTAAAAGAAAAGTTAAAAATGCATTTATTGACCATCTAAGGTTCCAATTTACTAATACATACATTACGCAATATGTACAGTCACTTTATTAAAGCATTAGTATTATTACAACAATATAATTTTTCCTAACATTTTCAGAGTGCTCAGTCGCTGCGAAGTGAAAACTGAGCCTCGTCAAAATCCGGACGTTTATACATTCAGCCCAATTTTAGGTAATACGCCAAAAGCTTAATTACTTACAGCAAAAGAAGGTTTCTATCTACTTATATAATAATTTTAATTCTACTCTATATTTAAGTTTTCAAGTTACATGGTTTATAATATGCAGAATAAGTTATACAAACTTTAAAGCTCTGAGAAATAATTTTATAACCGTATAGGAGAAAGCAACATTATCTCTTGAATATACATAAATCAGAGAAAGCAAGTAGGTTTTGCCGAGGTAAGGATTGTCTTGTTAGCAACAATTTTTTAAGGCTTTTACATTTAAACTTAAAAAAAATAAATTACTATAGTTAAAGTGAATAATGTAATCTCCGCCTTTGGAAATGTATCTATTGATATAACTATACATAGATAAATAAATATACCTATATATATAATCATTATGGATATACAGATACATGCTACGATAGATCAGTGCTAACAAACATAACAAATCGAGTCATTCAGGTCAGTAGTAAAATAAAAGTATCCGCATTTCAGTTTACAGTATAGGTACAAAATGGCAGTATTCAAGATTTAATTTGGCATGTAGGCCATTACCGCAAAGACTTATGTAGGTAGCAAATTTTGAGATAGTTCCCTGAAAAATGACACAGTATTGTATAATACTGCATAAGTACAAAATCTTCGTAATTAAATATTGGTACTACACTAAAACAATAAATAGCTTGAGGAAAATGTTTCTATGCTTCTTTGATTCTTTGTTGCAATTGAGAAGTACAATCTTGCAATCATTCTTACTGTAATATAACCATTTAAATAATGTATATTTATATAGTTTTGCAATCGAAGAATCACAATGTAACTTGAGGACGTTATTTTATGGTTGTAGAGCAACAATTTGGTACAATTAGACAACATTTTCTGAATTCTAAGTGGTAATAATGAACACGAAGTAATCAATATATATATATAATTAAGGTAATACAAAAATAACATCTGTTTTTTGAGTTTCTCGATTAGATAGCAACAAATGGTTTACTAGTGTTTCCATGCATTCATCAGGCCAAAATGCTTGACACGAGTAAATCACAATCATTTTTGGATAATATACTCTCCCAAGGTTTGGGAATCATTTATGTCATTGCCTATTCATCTTTTATTGTTTATCTAGTACCTACACATCAACAGGTTTTCCTGCTTCTAATTTGGCAATACAGCTTAATCGTTGATTCCGCAAAATGGAATGCTAATTTTTTCCCATATTTTCTATAGTGTGTTAATTTATTAACAGCAATTTTATTACATTCGCCCATTGACTTAGTAAGCCGGTGGTACTCACTGTAGTTGTTATTGATGAAATGTAGCATCTAATATGCTGCAAAAGCCTGTAGAAAATTGTTAAGATTCTCCGTTAAATGTATCGTTAAATTAAATCCTGGGTAATGACATTGGGAAATTTTTTCTCATTTAAAGATTTGAGAATATATGTTTAGTACTATACGCCATTTTCTAAAAGAGAAACGATCTAGTAAAATATCTCGAAAAATAGCAATGTTGTAACAACGTCGATTGCAATATTTTATCTTTAAACTTCATTAAGTTATATAGTCATTTAAGGCGTTGAGACTCAATCTCGATGTCATACATACAATATTTTTGTAACAAAATGATAAGCCTACTGGAGGCACCGCAGGTGTAACGATTATCACGAATTGAGTATTTTTAATCCGATAAAAAACGATTGATGGCCGCTATTCAAATTCATTTGGACAATTCTTAGCTAACGAACATTTAAGTAGTCCAGATCACCAACTGGGTTGACTATTTCTTGTTGCCCCTCCTGAAACACCAGTTGAAAATAAGCACCGTTTATTACAATATACTAAACAATACAATATGCATACGATTATTCCTTACAGTTCACTTTTCCCAATAAATTTAAAACAAATAGCTCATCACCTTTTGGAAGGATCCAGAATGTTCTTGATATTAAAGGCACGCATTCGAAAACATTTTTTTAGTATAACAACAGCTGCTACAGTGAATCGATTTGATCTGGATGGGTTAAGTCGTCATTGATGGGATTTACTTAAAAGATGAGAATTGAAATCATAAACATTTGAACAAGATTCTCCACATATATTGCATTTCCATGGATTGGATTCTGAATGACAACCCTTGTGCAAAAAGTATAGGGTTTTGTCTGGAAAAATAATGCCACAGAAAATGCATTGGTGAAGCGGTGAGGGACATAATCCTCCGCGTCGATGGAACATGGAATGTGCACTTGCACTGTCGAGTCCAATAGATGAACTGATGACTTCTCCATCATAGGACTAAAAATGAATAGGACATTTTATTTATTACATATTATCACTACAAATAGGAGAAGGTAGAAAAAATCCATGGGAGCATGAACGTTTTCTTTTCATCAGCTAATTTACCGGAGCATGATAGCCGCTACTATTAGAATGGCTAGAGCAGTCACTCCTACTTCGTAGCATAGAAGGTTCGGCGTTTGACCCAGAATTAGGACAGTCATCCTTTTTCCATTCTTCTCCCAATAGAGATTTTAGTGGTGAAATTTTGTTATTGGATGACGAGCAGCATTTTGGACTTTGTGACATCCTGAATAAAATATTGAAAAATTGTTTTTCAATAAGACAAAGCCTTTCAATCATGAAAAGAGAACGGTCCACATGTGATTCTGCACAATACAACAAAACTTTTTTATTACAGTGACATTTACCTAGATGCATTTCCATTCCCTGATGACAGATCTTCTGGCATATCCTGGACTTCATCTTCTTTGTCGTACATATCTTTCGTTTCTCCGTGGTTGGATGAATTGTCGTCCACAACTTCCTTTTTTACGACCACAGCTACCAAATCAGAGCTACTGGGAAGGTTGTTTGAGCTAGAATTTGACTGAGGGGAAACATTTGCTGGGGAGCTACTTCCGTGGCCTGTTACAAATTTTCTCACATTAAAAGAGCTGCAACCGGCAAATATGATTTGGTATATCATTAGAATCATAATAGTTGGAATTACCACAACTTCTTTCGTCCTGAGTAAAGCTATAACTCGAATCGGCGGAAAAGGAATAATGGGAAGGGTATGAAGAGTTTGAAGAAATTTCTATTTGAGGCACCAAGAAATGGGATGGAACCAATGAATCATTGAGTTTTTCGCGATCTTCAAATCCAAGGGCATGAGCGAGTTCACTATATTCGCCATTAGTTGGACAAGGAGATGTGGATGTCCCGTTTGAAGAACAAGTTAAAGAAGAAGAATGTGGCATCGGGTTGTCCAAATCAATGCCATGTCTGGTCCGAAAATGAACGCGAAGTGACTTCATAGAACCAGCTTTGTAACTGCATAGGGGGCAAGCTTTAATCATATCATGCGATCCTCCTACATGCTCGTTTTGGAAGTGTGCTCTCATTGCTATTTGTCTTTGGAAACCCTACAATATTCCAATATTAATTAATAGTTAGTATCTTTATGAGGCTTCCCAAATTTCCCAATACTGGTAGAAAAATCTGTCGAATTGCCTTAAAAATACGATATCAACGTACTTTGTTACAAATAGGGCATCGGAATGGAAGTAGCTTTGAATGTGTAGCCATATGTTCCGCTAAGTGATCTTTTCGAAAAAACCTGTCATAACAAATAAAAACATTTAGCATTATTAATGTCTTTTACTGAGATGTTGTCAACGGCACTAGTAAGCTTCCAAATCCTCTGGTGTTTGTTCACGTTTCCACCATTCTTTGGAAAAACAAAATCATTCACCTCTTTTGACAAACTCGGCATTCATACGGCTTCACTCCTGTGTGTCGCATGCGGTGCCGTCTCATATTCGCCCCATTTGAGAAAGTCATATTACACACGTCGCATTCAAAGCATTTCCTAGAGTCCTCCTGCTTTAAACCCGTACCATTCATATCATCAGTGTCTCCACCACCTTCTGCTTCTGAGTTCTAGAGAAGACAATATGCACACTGTTATATTATTCATTCCTGTAAACAGAAACTGTGGCAAGGGCACAGATTCAGAAAGACAGAAAGTATGGCAATAATTCTAAAAGGCAGAAACTGTGGCAATAATAATTTCCGAAAGACAAGAACGGTGACAGTAATTTTGAGCATGGATGAGAAAATATCACCTCTCCAGATGTAAATGATGTAGACACTCCACCTTCCTTGGTACCTGGTTGCGACAGTTCATCATCATCATGTTGATTCTCATCACTGGACTTTTCCATGGTAGCATTGCGCAAAGATAATGCCAAAGATTCGGGTGGAACATCATTATTGTTCGGTTCTTTATCGGTTTTAAGACTCTTCCTGAGAGATATTGGCTGAGGCTCATCATTACTGGACTCGTCTCCCGATACTCCGTCTGACTGAAGAGTTGACGCGGACCGACTGTTACTTCCAGCAATAGTTACCTTGCGCTCCCCTATTGTAGAGTGTCGTACCTGGATTTCCATTCCCATGCTGACTCGATTCGTTTGTGACTTGGTTTGCAAGATTGAAACTATGGATCATTGGTGCCTTGTACTTTTGTTATGGTCTTCAACAGCTTCATCCTCTTACAAAAAGACAGATATCTGAATGGATCCAGTTAGCTGAAATTACAGAACGTTGAAAAATTAGCTAAATATTTCTGGAAATTCCTATTCGATGAACATGGTTTTTAAGAAAATTTTGACTCAAAAAACATTGCCGGGCCTCAACACTGATGGCTCTTTTGAAGAAACTGTATTTTAAATTCATTAGACTCTATAGGAATCTTTAAATTAAATATTTATGTAGTATCCTAACATAATTGTAGTCAAATATTCCAAAGGAAATTCCTCTACTGCAGTTTAATTTATACAAACGGATTGCTACTTTTCTCCTTGCCCCTCTTGTGCTTTTTTATGTTGGTGTAAAACACTTTAGTAGGTATATATTCATTACTAGAAAAATATACATAGCATATGAAAAAAAAATTATCAGTTTCGAAAAATTCTCTTGAGATAAAGCACTTTTGATGATTATTTTTTTTAAATAGTCTAAAACACTGTACGCGTGTATGAAAAGGGATATGCTATATACCGTGTTTAAATATACGTACCTATGTAGAATTTATTGTATTTACGTATTGATGTATGTACAACTTACTGAATTAACTTGCACTTCGACACAAAATTATCCTAAAACTATCCATGGAATTAAAGTAGTATTTACTGCTGTAAATGAGACTAATATACTGGATTAATTCAGAAAGCCAGCATCATACTAAAACTAATACATATAATAGAATTTATATTTACTGCTCCATTTTCCTCTCGGTTTGATTCTTTTCTATTATTTTTACTTAACAATACATTAGGCCAGTTCATACGATAATTGAAAGCTAATTATTGTACATGACAAATTGTAACACTTTACAGCAGACGCCTTGGATGCAATTCTTATGGTTGGGGCTTTAATAAAGCCAATTTGTGTAAGTTTGTGGCACGAATACCTAAACAATCGATTTGACTTAATATAATAAGCAAAAATGAAAATCAGCAACTGTTCTATTTTAGCACCCTAACCCGAATCACTTGACCATAGTAAAAATAATGCCTGCTATTGACTAAGAAGGTTGCGGGCAGCAATGTCCAGTGCATTGAATTTAGTAAAATGCTTTAATTTATATAGAAATTCAGGTTAGATGGTTGTGGAAAGGCAAATCTTTAGCATTAGTCGTGTACAGGAAAATGTTCCATTAGTAAAAAACCTGACGGCATGCTTAAGTCTTCATGCCACATTCAAGACACTTGAACTTCCACATCGTTCATTGCCCTTAACAAGAATTTCAGTCCACTGACACAGTGTCCGAGGTAGCCGTATATATAGGGAAGTAGTATGAAGTATATATACATAATATTTATTCTATTTTACATTTATCCTCATCCTGTCTTCCTAATAATAAAGGCCGTTATATTACAGTGTGTAAGTTAACATGGTATGCATAGCATAGGGGCTTTCAGCAGGCTGGTGAGGCTTTTTATTTACACATATGGTGCGGCCGCCGAACTCAGCGATGAAATATAACAAGAATGAATGTGTAACACATACACCAATTCGCACTATGGGTCTGCGTATACATGCTTCAGAGCTTGGAAACCTAGAGAATCTCAAAGTGTGACTGCTTAAAGTAGGTAAGGTGGAGATTCGTGGCTGCAGGCTTCTGTTACATTTACAAGTTTCAAGTCTATCCAAGCACGTCCTATAATACACCAAGTGTGACTAATACATAATATATAATGTAACGAAAACTCCTAAGTTGTGAGTGTTCTATAAAATACAGCGAGGTAACTGTACACGCAGATTTTGTTGAGTCCATGTTTGAACTGATTGTGTATGTATACATGACAATGCAGGACGAACGAAAAATAAGGAGGAGGATACCCCTGTACATCATGTTTCTGTATACCAAAAGATCACTGACCACTGTGAGACTAAAAAACTCACAACTGTGGACAGTATTTATGCATACGCTCTTTCGCTAAGCCCAAATCTTGATATTAAAACCTTCGACATAATACCTAAATTTGGTTCAGTAATAACAAATGACATTTCATGGGAATAACATTCCGCTTTCATTAATGGGCACGAAGTTCACCATCCTCCAATCCAGTTTATTTTGTATTTGCTCTTTTGGCTCACAAAATTAGTATTCATATGACTTAATTCAAACAGCCTGTGACTGCAGGCAACCGCGGAGTTTTTAACCACAAAGATCCTTCTCAGGAATACTTATATACATCTTTACAAAAACGTTACTCACACTATAGTGCTCAGGGCTTTGGCATTTTCAGCGACCTTCGAAGCTTATTTTGGTACTGGTTACTTTGACTTGAAAACAAAAAAAATACTAAAATTTCTTGATGACTGAATTTTGACTGAACTGTAACACAAATGCAACATAACTGAAATGTAACTAAAATAATCGTAAGTGGTGCACTTCGTCAATCCTGTATAACATAAATGTCAACAACATTAAACTATACTTATAGGAAACTTACGTTCCTGTATCTGCAAAACTGATGCTCTTTGGAGTATATAAAACTCTTAAAGCAAATATTGGAAGCGGTGCTCCCATGTAACACTGCTCTAGTAATATAGAGGAGATGTATGCATACAGTGCGTATACGCTTATCGCAAGTACATACCTAGGTAGTTCAATGATTTTTAAGGCTGTCAAGTATGCGTATGTAGTAGTTACGAAGGAGTAACCTAAAAACAAAATATAGTGGTATCCTATTACATAGCACTAATTTGTTTGTGAACTTTATTAATGTGTAAAATAGAATCAATACAGGAATACTGGTTTTCATCCAGAACACAAAAATACAAGATACAGAATATGGAATGCCAGACTACACAGCAATACAAAACAGATTAAAGTGTCTGGCTCCGCATGATTACGCACCGGAGCTATATATATACACTATGCCAGAGTTCTCATCCATTAGACAATATAAGTAAAACATAAATGAATAAAATACAGCTATTTTTTAAAGATGACGAATTCAATTTCAAATAAAAAATAAACCCATAACACTTCCACACTACATGCATGATGAATTTCTGAATGCTCGTATAATCAAACCATTCAAAATTAATATTAACAATATCTTAGGATCTATCAAGTACATACGCATAAGTTACAATGTTTATATGCCGGTAAACGCACAGAGCCAGTATACATATATACATGAGTATACCTATAAATACATCCCGGCAAAACCACGTTTGTTGACACATTTCATATGAGACTTGTAAAAATTGACATAATAATGAGTTTATCATTAACTCATATATACTACACGTAATATGTTAGTACTGATAGTAGTTAAATAAATGTATGTATCTATTTTGACTTAGTAAAAGTATTTATATTATATCTGTATATAGTGTTGAGTTACCTTTATCTGTTACATTAATCCCGCATAGTAAAAACTTTTGTCTCGTGTCAATAATGAATGCTACTCCAGTAGTAAAGTTGAAAGCTGAGAGCGTCAAAGATCACAGAGCGACGAGTAGAGAAAACAAAAATAAAGTGTAAGCAATAGAGAACAGCAGACCAAGTGGGTATATATGTACGCGTGTAAAGCGATGTTAGGAAACTATGAAATATTTAGGAGTTTAAGCCAATAACTTTTTCAACACTGTCAGTGACGGGTAAAGTTATACATGAACTTGCCGAAGGTGTCCAACTTAATAAAATTTTAGATTGAAATTCTTCTCTTGGGTTTATATATACCCCTTGGTTAGCTGGATTCACTCGTAAAAAATGTAAACGCTCTACTATATATCACTTCATTCAAAGAATTATTGTTTATTCATAAAAATATTTGAATTATTTCTACTATAGTTAGACGCACAAGTTTAAACTGGATTATTAAGGCAGTTGCGACTAATTACTGTACTCATTCGCACTAAATAGTATGTATTATTTGACAAATAATACATATGTATGGAAAAATATGAAAACAGCGAATGCGAATAATAGTTTGCGAAAAGAATGGAACAAAATAAATGATAAATGTGAACTGAAACCGATAGTTGGTCAGAGTGAGAAGGCGATCGAAGACAAGGCACTACAGACGAGTAAGTTGTCGTCAATTTCAGAGCAGACAAGAGAGAAGAGGCAGCAGCCATGAATGAGTCTAGAAGAGTAGGCCAAAAGAGGAAAAAATATCGTGTAGGATCGTACTTTGCAAAAATAGGACAACCGCTATCCCTTCCAGAGTATATAGCCTACATTCCGCAGCCGAACTTGTGAGTCGATGACCTCGTGCCGATGGGAGCCCCAAACAACACGGAACTTTCTTCATCTAAATGTGTAGCAAACAAACAACTCTTTTTGTGACCCCTCATCTTCCTCTACTCCCATCTTCCTCCATAAACAAAGTTTAAAGCGTATCACTTGCGAATAATATGTATAGTGTTGCATATTATACCACAGAAGATATTTGCCTGCCGTAAAAACTAAACCACTTTTGCACTTGGCTTTAGTTCTCCATATATATAAAGCCCATCATCGTCTAAAGCCTTCATGTGCATGTTTAAAACTTCACACACACACACATGCAATGCAGCTAATATCATTTTCATTCTGTCAAGTAAGCATATGCAATAAGAATACACAAAACACCGACTAAAGGGTAAACTTTAAGCCACCTTTCAACGTGCGAACGGGGCTTGTTGTCATGATAACCCTTTGAGTACCAGTAGATGGCCAACAACTTACCAATCATTAAAACTTATCCATCGTTACAAAATCACAGCTCAAAAGTCAAATTCAACGGAAAGCAGAATGTTATTGAAAATAAATTTAATATCCCTTTCTACAAAATGATCATGTATATGAAAAAAATTATGGAACATGTGTGGGTGACTCACTTGGAGTTAAAATAAAATAATTAAGACTAATAATAATCATTAAAAAAATACATCTCGCCGCCGTCAGTGCAACGATAAATTCTATTTGAAATTTTTTGGTAAATATTGATTATCAGTTTTATCACGTTTACAGCATATAAATAAATTTCTTTAAATCTGCACATCACTAATTATTGTGCCTGCTGAAGTCATTACACACCAGCCGGTGAGCCGAGTTCAGATTTGCCTCAGGTGGTCAAGACGTATAGAGAGTTTGAAGGAAACTAAACAAGTAAATGAATTTTTATTTCGGTTCTAACAATTCTGTTGTATTGAACAGAATTACTCAAGCAATCTATTATGGCGCTAAAATCGTGTCGGGATAAGAGCGAGCACAAGCATGATAGTGATGCACTTAATTTTTCTACTTACTAGTCAATATACCATAGGCAAAAAGTCAACCTTCAGCAATATTTTATCATGGTATTTTATATACTTATATCTACTTATTCCGTATATTTTTTATACTCAAGATTACCATGTGGCGAGCGGTGAAGCGCTAAAAAATGTTAATATTTCATCCCTTTTAACTAAGGATTTACAATTTGCCCTTAAAGGAAGTAGAAAACCGATATATATTTCTATGCATTAAGTTTCTATACATACAGTCCAATCTAGATTATATTATTCGCAACAAACAATACTATTGTTATATTATAGATGCTTATGTATGCATATTAAAACTTTACTGTACGCCTGAGTTTCTTGAGAGTAATATATGTACGTTTAGATTTATATTAAATTATTGTTCAGCCATAATGGAATGACGGACATCTGCTGTTACTGTCCCTTCATTTCCTACAAGGGAGTTTTTGGCGAAATTAAAAGCTTGGTTTATCAGTACAGTCCTGCTCGTTCTTCTAAGAAGGAAAAGGAGTGAAGGTATTTCATGTTATGAGCGGTTTTCGGGAATGAAGTATGACTTCATCAATTTGATCATTTACATTGAATGTCATTCAAGTGTTATAAATTCATTATTCTGATGCCCAAATCAATATTTCATATTTCCACCATTTAAATGCACATATATTTGACAACAAGAAGGCCAAAAATGGTGCGATGTCCAATATATTGTTGTGGAGATGTATAGAGAAACCGCCTATCTTGTATGACAACGTCGTCGCATTTTACAAAGTAATTGTTATTGTAAAACCAAAGCCGAATATGGCATTTGTTCTGTTTTCAAGCAGCTTTCTTTTAGGATAGGATCGATCATGGCTTATGGTGTCATTCATTGTTGGAAAGCTATTATGCAGAATCGCTTTAGTGTGTAATCTTTATATATTTTCTGAAGTTTCTAATTGTGCGGAAGACATTTCTTTTTTAAACACATCTCTGAGTTGGTCTTTAGTGGTTCGACCAACTTGCAAAAAGAATAATGAAAATAGAAAAACTTTTAATTGTGAAATTTTAAGGTTTAGGAACTTTTAGACTATTAACTATGTATAGTTTTAACCACTGACTAACTTCAACTGCCCGTACTCCTTCCTACAAATTTTGCACTTCGCAACTTGTAGTTCAGCGAAATTAATTTATATCATATGTATATTACAGAAAAAAAATATATTGTACAAATAGGTGTGATTATGATGGAATATACGAAATTTTGTTGGGGCGGATATAGCAAGGCAATCAAGGATTTCCCTTTATGATTAATATGTATCGATAAATTTTTAAGAAATGGCTAATCATAGACAAAACAAGCGTAGCTATTAAATAGTTACCCACAGTTCTACTGGTTTATTATTTTAAGTGCAAGACACTGAAAAAGTTTTCCGTTGGTATTACCAAGCCAGACTCAAATAGCGGAAACTCGATGAGGAAACATCTGCGCAAACAAAATACCGAAGTTTGTTCAACTTGTGGTGACAATGTAGCAATAATTTTATAATCATTTTTGTTCATTTGAGTATCATTTTTCCTATGATTTCTCTATGCTCTCACACAATATAGGAAATATTTTAAGGAAAGTGCTCAAAAATTTAGCCACATTATCCCTATCGGAATTCACACGTACTTTATATACGTATCTGATTATTTCTTAAATAATTTCCTCAGGGCTTGAAAGTTTTATAAGTTCAATGTTATTTTTGATGAAAAAATACTGTTGTAGATAAATAACCGTTAATTACTTTTGAGACAAAAATCTGTGAATGGGCTACTGCTCCTAACCGACCGGTTACACGGTTCGAAGGTTTTGACTGGTGTACCTTATTTCAAATAATTGCCATCCTTAGTTGATTTTTAAACGCTAATACATCATATGCATGTTAGTAAAAATCTAAAAGTACTACTGAGACAGTCACTGGAACTTGTGCATAAACTTGATGGTATGTGCAAATTCAACATATTATGAATGTTCTCAAGAAGCTTGGAATTTGCACGTACCCCTGGTTTAGTTAATGAGTGAAATGATTATGTACATTGCACATTTCCCTAGTCTCTGCATACAATACAAAAGTGCATGGTTGCAATTTTGACGAAATATTACAATAATTTTTATATCCTACGGATGCTTATAGTATCGTATCCTTCATATCCTTTAAAACGTAGATAGTTAGTTCTCTGCAAATAAACCATTACGCTCTAAAACATAATAATAATAGTAGCATTCGTAATGCACAAATGATTTTACGCTTATATTCATTTCAGTTTCAACTTTTACAATGTTGCATTCAGTTATATAATTTCAAGACAGTAACTAATAAGGAATTTACTGGCTATTCTAAAGCCTGTGTATATTTACATGTTTAGGTAATTACATGCTTTAAAATATTATTTGATTTCTTCATGGGCAAGCGTTTCAAGCCCAAAGATTACACCTATATACGTATAAGTATATACCTGTAGGCGCTGAGTTAAATAGTTAGTTCTTGTACTATAGATTGCTATATAGTCTGATCTGATGTACCTGTATAATTTAACGCACTCTTAAGCATATTTAAATAATTTCCTGTTGGTCAAAAATACAGCATAAAGTTCACTATCAGTTGTTGTCCGACACTATTTTTCTTGGGCTAAAAATAATTATTCCGTTTTTAAAGGAACCAATTAATTAATAATTTAAAAAGCGATTGTTTTTACTTTTGATCAAACTTTTGGAACTTGCTGTCATATTTACTTAGGGGTAGTGAAATGCTCGCTTATTGTTAGCGTGATTTTACGAAATCATATAAAGGTGAAGCTACTTTACCATGAATAAATGAAGGTAAATGGCCTCTCTTAACCCTGCCAAAGGGCGATTTCAATGACTCACCATCACAATCAGATTGGGATTGTTCTGTTTAAAGTACGGTACACCACGGGACTAACAACCCGTATAGTTTAAATAACTCGATGACTTTTGTAAGGACGGTTAAAAAGGTTTGTCAAACACATGATAAATGTCGATATATTCTTATGAACTCTGTTCACCTAATCATAAATCAGAGCTAAATATCAATCATCAAGGTGTCATTTATTCTGGATCCGCTCATATATATTTTCTATTGTAATACTACATTCCTACACTAGAAAATACGTATATTTACAGCAATTGATTGGTGGGAACAACCTTTACTAATTAAACTAAATTTCCTCAAGCATGCCGAATTATTTATTTAATAATAATATCTATATAACATTTGCTAATTAGAGTATGTGTTGAATAATTATGAAGGATAAAACTGCTATGGTGTGCTCTTTTATGGGTTATTTGGAATAATATATTCGACACGACGTAAAATGCTTTTTTAAAGATAATGTTCCCTGTAGGAATGACAGCTGCTGAGTTACTTCTATTTAGAGACAGGGTATCAAAAGAAATATGTTCAGGGTGCCTTACTTGTGGTTGAATAATTTGTTGTGGGCCATTTCAGAAAGGATCATTTGAGTTTCAGATTGATTAACATTTAGGAGTAATTTACATGAAACTCACACTACAAGTGTTTGAAGCAACATACTTTCACTGCACGGAGCCCGTTCAATTCCATGCATCAATCAATATTACATTAAATTTGGTTTGATACACATATTGACGGGGTTGATAGAGTTGTTTTAATCAGTGTATGCCAGTGAAGATGTGTTTCAGGGAATGTTAAAATCCTTTTAATAGTGTGACATCATGGGTCATTACTATTTACTCGTCATTACTGACCATTATATGCTTCAATTTGGTATAGTGCCTATACATCCATGAATTTATTTCTAAATCTCAACCTGGCGTCTCGAGCTATCCCTTGCCAGTTATTCTAGTACGTATAAAAAGTACGTGTGATTCTGAGCTGTCGCTGGCTATGAATACGCATTCTGCCAAACTCTGTCTTGAGTAAGGCATTAGGTATTTGAATAATATCTGAATTATGAGTCACGATTTAATTTCAATAGTTAAGCACTATCATTGAGTCGCATTAAATAAATACCGTCGAACAATAGAGTGACGAAAAGAACATGTTACTACTTGGACAAGAATTTATTTCTACTGCGTATAGACCGACCCAGCAACGGTAACGTGTGTAGGTATATGCCTTATACTATTTAGATAATTACGTTTAAATTGGTTGAAATATTTACCTTTCTCACCTAACACTCATATTTGCACGATGGTCTGCATCATTATTATATAAGGTACTTATGGTAGTATGGCATATAATATAGTCAAGCTAATTAATCTACAAATTTCTGATTTGTTATTTCGGTGTAATTATTCAGACGTAAAGTAGCACTGCAAACTCTTTCGTTTATAAAAATACGTGTCGGTGACATGTTCGCTCAACTACTGTAGACAATGCAAATTAAAAATCTTAACTTTGTGTGTTTATATCGTGCTCAACTGTACAATGTTATTAGTTCAGCACTTCTTACAATGTTGCAATTAGCATGTTTCTTAGCGGAACGCAGTAAATGCATATACGTATTCTACTACAATATTTTAATGCTAACCAGCAACAAATTTTAAGTATGCAAAAGGGGTGATCTCAAGCATTTTAATCACTTACTACTTCCTTTGTCTACCGAACATACATAATACATCCGACGTACGGGGACATTTACTGAGGTATCCAATGTTTCTCTCTCTCACTTATGAATTCAAAATACATGTCTTACAGTACCCCACCAAACCTATAGTAGATTATAGTAACGCTATTACCAAAGGCAGTTATAGTTGAAGTGAATTTATGTACAGGTACATAGGTCTATGTATGTACAATTACAATTTATCAACTAAATAAAACATGTAGCTTGTAGACAATCGCATTTTTGTCACTGCACTCCCAAGGTGCTCTTTTTCAATGCTTGTTGGTGGGATACATAAAAGTAACTGCTCTATACATAAGTGGAAAGTCATTGATAGTCCCATCGTCCCATGACAGTATAGATCCAAATAATGCGTCAATAGGAGTCATGTCATGGTGAGTGAATACATATATGTACGGAAATATTTTTACGTGGGTTCAGTAGTTGCAATTGTAATCTTTGATAACGAAGGTTTATGAGTATTATACATATATGTAGTTATTTTCAAATATTTTATAACGCAGTAAAGCACGATAGGGCTAGATTAAATAAACTTTGATGAGGATGACAAATGTCGGTGTCGCTTTGTTAGCAGTAGATACATAACTATATGTTAATTGTTAAATTGAAAACGTTAGACTGATGTTGATGCCCTATAGCTATAAAAATAGATTTTATGTAAATAGATACACGTATACCTACTATTCCATACGTTAAATAGTAAAAGTATTTTAAAAGTTGTCATTTTTAAGATGTGATGCTTTAACTCGTTGGTATAAGATGCGATTCTATAACTCGATGGATTATTCCAGCATTTATGGGCAATGTTTATGTGGTTTGCTCATGGTGACCGATCTCATCTTATTGAATGTGGTTATTATTATGAGCGTTAGGTTGACAGATTTGATTGATACACTATTGAAGAATGGAATGTGATGGGGGTCGACGCCCTATATTGACAATGTTTTTGACTGGTGCAAGGAAAAATTATAATTCGCCTTTTCGCTTCTATGAATTTCCTTTCTGTATTACAGATGATACAAAGATCGTTTAATTTTAAAAACGATCTACAGTATTAAAATGCATTCACCAACTACGATCATAAAGTGCTTGTATATATTCTACAAGAAAAGCATAATTGCCATGTAAAGTATATGGGGCTACCATATATACCATATGAAGTAATATGACCGTAGGTATAAAAAGTAAATTTAGAACTGCAATTATATTGACAATTTTGCAAAGAGCTACTTTGATGTGCATTCCCTCATTGTACATCACTATATCTGCAAACTCATTTTGAAAGTTTCATTTGCCATATCTTGGATCTGAGATTTAACAAAAGAAAGTCAGGAATGGAAGACATTGCCCTTAACAGGGAGCGTAAGCAGCCTCTCTCTGTTTCCCAATCTCACATTGTGAGCATTGCCTAAATGCTGTAAGGGATCCAGGGTTGTTGTAAGCGTATATGTACAGAAAAAACCTCTTGTTGGACAGACATGGTGACGTACATGTATGTTTTACAAGTATGTAGTCTAGATGTACAGTATAGATTTTCTCTTGTGTTTCTCTCGAGAGCCTAAATAACTGAAGGGGAGTTAAGCGCGTCCAAATGTGGTCAAAATTTATCTGATGACTCATCCATAATGTTGGTTCAGGGAACACAAACGAATATAGAGGGAAGTTGTGAGTATCTTCTGTATGAATAACTTCGATATTACGTCTACAACCATATCTCGCAATGGTGTACGGCATGGTAGACAAAGAGAAAACGTTGTATGGCTGCATGAAAATACACACACTCAAAAACTGCAACATGCACTTGGCAAATTCTATCTTCTTTTTTACACTTGTAACTTTATGCATGCTTTAGACTTATTATACTGAAAGTAAATTCATGAGCTTGCTGTCGCAGTCATCTATTAATATTTCAACATTTACGGATGTCATTTCCATCCTTGGATTTCATATTCATTATTATGTTGTTTCAACTATTTCATATTCACTTTATTTTATGACTTATTTGCACCTAAATAAATGTTAATGCAGCTGTCGTGTGCTGTAAGTTCAGTGTGATGATTACGTATATATAATGTACAATGTAGCAATGACATTCATTCTTTTGTGTCCTCAGGATAAAATTGTCTCGGCGGTGCAACGGAGTCAAGGAATACCAAGTTTTTATGAGTATCTTTCTTTCAGAATTTGCAAACTGTCATTTTTTGTTGCTCTTGTGGAGTATCCACCACAAATGTTTTTGCGCGCCGTTTCTCAATGATAAAACATACATATATACAGAGTTTTATTTAATACAGACAACGGCGAGACGGTTGGAAGTTCATATGTATAAATATTTGCACGAAAAATTTGAAACTGTAGGGCAATCCATAAGTGGCTATAATCCCTTTTATCCTTTCTTACGTTACTATCTGTATACCTATAGGGTGGTTGGTAGCCTCAAAATTGCATTCCACGCTTTGAAGGCTATGAAGAGCAGGCAACTAGGATAAGATCTAAATACTCGAGCATTAAAAATACAAGTATAGTTAGTTATATTCAGTCAAAAAGATGAGCGTATGGTTTACATATATTTTAAGGCTTGATCGTTCAACTGTATATACAGTTGTAACATTTTATTATTTCGCATTACAAGCGCTGAATTTAAGTCAAAAGCTGTCATCCCGACGTAACATGTATGAAATGTGATAATTACTTTAGTATCTCTTCAACATGAATATGAATTTGGCCTTTGTTTTATATAAGCGGTTTTCAAAGCGCAAGTTAAATCATGTAAATGTTAACGGTAGAGAAAAGAATATGTATAGCTGACACTGTCTAGATATAAATTCTGGTTTTTATATGTAATTTCAGTTGGCCGAAGCATGTTTACTAGTACATTTACTGGCATTAAATTTTTATTACTGCATATAATACATATGTAATTATGTATGTTGAACTGATGATTCAAATAAGCACCTAATTAGAAAGAACTGTTTAAGCTTGTAACTGATCACTTAGCAATCATCGTATTATCACATCTCTCCTTCACCGTGTGGTAAGAATCATGTGAAATTGATCTTCATATTGGAAATGGAAATCTCGCCAGAAGATCAGCTGCCCTAGAATAAATGCACCAAAATAAACAACGGCAAACCACTCATAAATCTCTTCAAGTGCAGATATTGTGAGGAATGGAGCATCCCTGAGTAGAATGCAATTTACGATAATAAACGATGCTGCCTATTTCTTTCCGTACTTTACCCTCTCTTTTGTATGTATATTAGTAGCATCATATATGTAGACATGCTCTTGTAGACACATATTTCCTTCTATACTCCTCCATCCTACTACATTTTCAGTCGAAAAAATACTAGTAAATGTGGATGCTTAACGAATATGGATGTGTCTAATTGACAGCTGCAGCAATCCGAGCATTTGAGTGTGTATGATGACGCAGGGAATGTCAGTGCATATGATGATTGAATGTAATGTATGTGCCTATGTACTCTACACATTAAGGCATATAATTGCATAGGCTCAACTAGAGTGAGAACAAATGTGATATTGACATCGTATAAGGAAAATGTGTAATCACCAAAGACAAACATTTTGTAGTGGGAAAAAATGACTCAAGTACAGAGGGGCACCAATACCGTTTGTCATAGGAAACTCGGATGAGTGTGTGTTTGTATAGGGTTTATATATTATTTTGTTCCATGTTTGTTTCGTATATCCACTTGAAATAAAATACACTAAAATACATGTATGAGGCTTGAACCAGGATTTTATTCATATTAAAGTATGACTCGGATGGCTAGTCTATGTTGGAAGGACTTGGTAAAAGATGGAATTTTCGGGGGTTGCAAAAAGAAGGAGGGGTGCAGAGGTCAGACTGAAACGGTCTGTGAAGTTGATGGAAAACGTCCGTGTGGTTGATCATTCGATGACTATCACGCTGCAAGTCAAAAACACAGAACATTTGCTTTCCGTTCGTCGTCTCGTCATTCATTTCCCCAGTCGAGCCCCAACTGTCAGTGTGTGAGCCAAGCCAAACTTTAGCAGGTAACTTTATATTCAAACCATCATACTACGTATACTCAACCAACTGTCTTACTGTTGCTCTTGAATACAAAAAGTGTGCAATTCTGAATTTTTGAGGCGCTGCAATTACATTCTGTTGCGAAGTACAGAGCCACTGTCCTCACAGTTTAATATAAATTCGACAAAGTTAAATCGCATGACAACCAGTTATTTAAAAGTTTTCTCAGGAAGTTCATATTCAATTTATTTGAGAAGCTAAAGAGCTTATCATAACTTCACATTCTCCAACTTATATTCGACTATCCGTGATCTTCTTTAAACGTCATTTCCTCCGCAAGCAGGAATACTTCCTCTCGTTCACATAGGATTCTAAGTCGAAGGCAGTACTGGTAAATTCAAGTTTTTATTTTATTCATATACCAACTTATTCTACTGCTCTCCAAAGACGCATTTCATTTAACCCCAACCTGCATTTTGTCGTTCAAAATTCATGATGGTATTAGAAGTTTATGTACATAAGTAAATATAAAGTAAGTATAGAATATAAAACAAGGAAGGCTCAAAATTCATCTTAGAAGTTGCTCTGTATCTAGCTTTTGTTTCTGGAAAAATTTGTACATCTTGTGTGTACTCTTCATGACTAGTCATCCATGACGTTTTTTTTACAAGGGAGATTTAATTTTCAATGTAGATATCATGTTTATTCGAAAAAATCAATTGAAATGTAGAATGTGTAAGTGTATACTCCAGGAGTAAATGTAGTATGATACTGTAATGACTACTTTTTGAGGGGAGAAGGGCTTTCTGAAATTCCTTGTAATGAAAAAGGTCTCTTCTGCCTGCATATATATAAGCTCTCGCATCTAACGGAGGATGCGGACCCACCCTAAACAAGCTGAAAACACGCTGAAGGCATTTCAGGGCCGGTACACACAATGGCGTATTAAAAGTTTTCCTTTGCGTATAGTGCATACTGAATACTCATGTAATGTTTTTTGGAGGTTCAAGAGAGACGGAGAGGAAAATGTTCAAGTAAAACATGATGCAACATCTTCTCCCGGCTTCCCCTTCCTTTCATTCAATCTCATCATTCGTTCGCATCCAGAGCGTACACTTTCCACATTCACAACATTGCATTTCTTCAGTTCAGTCGTGACTACAACGTATTTTGTTTTTAACCAAATATAGGAGTAAAGTGTGTTTGAGTTCAAATACAAAATTTCTATATATGAAAGTGTGAAACTACGTCAAAATCTATTCTGAGCTTCTATAGAATTACAGAGAAACAGGAAAAGGGTAAGATTTCGACGAATGTCATTAGCAGCTGTCTGAAAAAACTGGTGTTTCTTTACTGGAGAAACGTGTAAATCATTAGTGGGTATCGGGAAATATACGCATCCGTATAGTGTTAATTTTCTTCGTCTTGACTGACTTGATACAAGTGCCATTAGTCAGGTTGGTTTTGTAAATGTCTTATTACTCTCACATGAGATATGGACGGTTCTTTACGTAGTTCTGATTCTCTAATATTATTCTAAAAACGTGAATTCCAAGTTCAAGCAGGTCTTCTATACAACAGTACTTATTGTCTATTTACTCTGTTTGAGACTAAATCACTGTGAGTACGTATGAGATTTTAGACATTTTACTAATAACTAACTATATTAATAGGCAACAAGCTCTATTAGTATAAACGATTCACACACATTGGTTTGATATGGACAACGATACTTTAGTAACATTGCTCAGGGTTACAACGGAGTAGTAACAAGCAAAGAGATTCCAGCATTACAGTTCTGTATGTTATACTCTAACCTAGTGGCGAAGGGTGCTTACATTGACAGTCGGTGCTTTTAACAGTTTTAACTGTCAAATTCTCCACGACGCAGTTACAAATGGAGGCTTATACACACTTGGCTTCCAGAACATGTTCGAAGTATCTGGTCGTTTTTGATTTCATATTGAACTTCATTCGTAAGCATAGGGCTTCAAGTGTCATAAGTCTCATACTTTGTATAACTGGAACATTTATACTTGTAAGTGTGGATGAGGATAAATTTCGATGAGAATGAGATATTTTAAGTACTTGGTATAATTTACCTATGGGTAATTATATTATGTAGATATGTAATATTATTACTTTCGGATAGATATTGATGCATAAATTTTGTCTGTGAAGTTAATATTTGTATACGCAGTCAACTTATTATTTTTCTAATTTTGAATGCATTTTTGAATTTCTTTGCCTTGTCCTTCGTATTTTGTAGTTGAGTATGCACACTTGAGGATGCATACTCGATATATTTGAAGCATTGACAAACGATGAGCATTAAGAATGGTTTTAATATAATAATATCCCTTAGTGGTTTTCTAATAATAATTTCGAAAGGCTCCGTTTAATTATATATGAAGAGAATGGTTCGAGAACCTTCGTGTAAGGTGCTACAAACATCACATTTAGGTAATGCAAACAGCACATTTAGGTACATCCGCATCTCATATCACATCCCCGCGCTATTGCGATGACACGGGGGAGTATCGTTATATTGCAGTCGAGGTAATTGCGCATCTACAATAATTATCGTGTAGAGCTGTCAAGCCCGTGTATTTACATTTTTTTGTATCAAATTTGTGTAGTAACTGGTGTATCACTAAAACACTTCATTTGCATGTATTAAGTGCTATATAGGTATAATATTCATACGCATACTGTGCTGATATGTTTTCGTGATGAAGGCATGCCAGGAATATATTTCAGCAGAAGTTGCCTCTATAACTTTGTGTTTGAATATAGAGAAACATTCTTCATCAACATATTATTGCTCTTCATTTATTTTGCAAAGTGTGTGTATATATAGAATGTCTATATTGTTTGTACTTTAAGGAAATGCTGAAAGGAAATGATATCATCGGTTATTAATTGCGCTCTATACACAGCAAGCAGTGCATTAGTCACACTTATAAAAAGTACATATAGTTAATGTTTTTTGACTTCTTGTATGTGAGCGATAAATAAATACCAGATAAACACTAATTGTGAGTCATAATGAGCAAATTGTATTCCGTCTAACCCCATAAAGTCAAGTATTCACAACTTCCAACCAGTTTGGATAATTGATAAACGCATACGAATGTTTGTGCAGACTGTGACGAAACGGATATTATGAGCTACAACACTATACTCATTGTTTTCAGGGAATATCTGGCGGTTTCTACAACTCTGTAAAACTAGAATAATATTTTATGGTACATGATCAGGGTACTTTAGTCAAGTTGATCATTTTAGAAGTTCCATATATACCTATGTACATTTGCACTAAATATCATCTGCGAGATATAATGGATTTTTAGTGGAATAAGCTTTAAATGATTATTTACATAGATAACAGGTTGATGGAGCCGATGATGTAATAATTAAATTCAACTGACAGTACTAAAAGCCGGTTGTCTTACGTATCCACATACATATTACGCAAGAAATGACGTTCAAATGTACTTCTTGATCTTGATTTCATAAAATTGTCCACTCATCACAAATTTTAGCGTTTATTAATTACTTATAATTTAGTTTGTTATTATAGAATTTTTAATCGGGAAACGGTTTTAATGTTTATCAAAAAGCTTAATATATTTGATTTGCACCCGGTTTGCACAGGTTCAATTTTCTGTTTGTTATTCTTTTAAACTACTCAAAAAATCATTGCACCTCAAAAGCGGCAGTTACATGCTTTTATAGTATGTGTTTCTGAACTATTTCGACTGAGCTACGGTGATAATTATTGTAAATTAACATTATACGAGTCTCGTTGAAGTTTTTGGTGCGTCACCATAAGTAGAAACAAGTTGTGGACTTTAGTTCATATATGGTCATACGTCATACCGTTGAACTTTTTTCTTATTATATTGGTTTGTATCATTGCTCTAACAGTAGGAGGGAGTTGAAAATTCAGCTATGGGATATTTTCTAGAGAGCGAGGTAAACTTACTGATAGTTTGTGTAGGATATGAAATGCATCGAGAGATGTAAAATGTGCATTACAGCTTTGGTGTTCATATGCAATTGAGGCCCTTGCGTACATGTGTAATAAATTCGATTCATACTTATGTACACGTATGCAACTCTTTCGCTATTCTACTCATTACCTTTTCGTCATGCTTAGATGTACTTGTGGTGTATGCATCCACATGTACTTGTGTTATATTTACCTACACCATTTTGGTGCTGTTTCAAAATGTAATTTTGGAAACTTGAATGGATTGCTTCTTTAAAAGCAGTCCATATGTGGAAGGGATTGTCCGAGGAGATGGAATAGGAAAGGAAACAAGTTGGCCGAAAGGGGTTGTGAAATATTATCCGTAGTATACAGTTGCGGTGTGCAAATTCGGTGAAGTTTTAAGAAGGATATAGTGATATGCCCTTCACGCTTTGCTAATGAAATCGAACTCTCATGCATTGTAATAATCAGATTCTGACGTACATTAAAAAACTATTACAAGAAATTCTGATTTGCTTCCAAGTTTATTTCCTGGTCATAAACCGAGATCAGAATGATTAAAGCAGCATTATCCCACCCTCATTGTAGATAGTTATATGCCATGTGTGTACTTTAAGATAGACTTTCGATTAAAACCAACTGCAGATTATAATTGTATAGTGGTTGGGAGGAAGTCCATTCTGTATTATTCAATGATATACTTAATGCAGAAACACTCGTGTATTTGCCATTCAAAATTCCTCCATGAGTCTTGTGTCAGTACATAAATTTGTTACGCACTGGATACTTAAACATAAATATTTTAACTTAGTGCATACAATTATCAGCTATTTACGAAACTGTTTTGATGATGTTGGTATTCTAGTGGTTATCTCTCACATGCATAGCTCATACAAAAAGAATATGCGGAGGTAATTAGTTCCCTCCTTCTTCATCCAAGATTTACCTGCACACAATAAATGCCTTTGAAAAGTATTGGGAGCTCATAATTAAGCAAGCAATACCAATTTGTTTGCGAGGAATATTTACTCTCTCAGATACATTGAAATGCTAAAAAAGTTTTTTTTTAATTCCTGTTTTCCAGACGTACATTAAAGGTAACTAACTAAGCAACTTGCAATACGAGGAACGTGAGAGAAAATATGGCAGATAATAGCAGTGGGTAGTTTTATAACTTGTTGCATGAAGAGGCACAAGAATCAGTTCGGGTGATCGGCATTACTATATTGTTAACCTTGGCATTGACTTCATGAGGGCAGTTGAACTGCAAGTAAGATGCTGCAGTAGCGTATGAAATATAAGTTAAAAGCATGGAGTCTCGTCTCTTCAGAGTTCGTTTCTATATAGCTCTTGCCTTGTGTAGCGCTGCATATTGTGTGAAAAATTTCATCGTCGTCTTCTCGCACACAGTCCACCTACGCATTCTTCATTGTAATCGGGCGTGAGTTTAATCTAGGTGGTCATAACCTTTATTAGCTACACTTGAAATCCCTGGATCTAAAAGTAAATTACTTACTACATCAGACTATATACGTTATTTCTCAACGTAAATTAACAAAGAATTATTTTCTGAATTTTGAACTCAATTTTATAATTGTGATTATCAAACAATTAAAGGTGTTAGTGTATTATCTTTGAAAAACAGGTATTTTTACATATCGTTAGACTAAGTTAATATTGAACTCATAACTACGTTATTCTGTTTATTTGTAAACTAATCTATTCACAAGTCTTTATCTTGTTTACGTGTGCACTTTTTTCAACAACTGTTGCTAGGAAAGTTAAAAATGGGATTGTGTACGAATGACAGTTGAACGATACTCTTGAGTGTTTACACCACTGCTGTTTATTATACTTCAAGTTGAACTTTTGTAGCTACGAGTTTTCCTCATTGCCATTGCGGTGATTATTAGTTTAAAATAAATTCTTACAGTCATCACAACAAATAATAGTGACATTTTTTTCTAAGGGCTCAATTATACGTATGTATTCTTTCCGTAGTGAACTTTGATAATCCTCAAAATATTGATTCTTATTCTGATAACTGAAGTATAATTAGGTAGTAATGACTCATTTGCATGTAGTTAGTTATTAATGTAAAATATATTTGACATTTGCAAAACTGTGAATCTTTAAGCTGGCAATGTAGCTGTCAGTGTAAAAGTTACGTAGTATAGTTGTTTTAAATCGTCAGTTTGAGTTGGGTATTGTACAAATTGAAAAGTTACAAAACTGTCGATTAGGAGAAGGATCTTGCCGTCTCTTATTTACTGTTTGTCCTTAAATTCGCTCTGAGAATTGCACAAGAAACGGTGAAACACAACATGGGGCTAAACAAAAAAGAAATAATAGAAGGGGCTTGTACAGTACTTTCACATGCATGCAGTTGCATTTTGAATACAAGTACCTTGTAGGGAATAGTCATATTGGGTTGGCACAATTAATTACTACATATCATCTTTGATGACTTTCAGAAACGATGGCAGAAAACGGGTCACCTGGTTTAGACAATTTGCCCAAAGTTGATGCTGACTTGAAGTCTCAACTTGAACATTTTAAGCCTGAACTGATGAAGAAGGCTTCTACCCATGAGAAGATCGTTCTTCCTACAGCTGAAGGTACAGTTATTGTTGGCAGTTTCAACTTTTAATGTTCTCCTTTTAGGTAACTAGTATCTTAATCATGCTTGGGTGTTAATACAAAAACTGAAGTATAATATGCACCTATATGTAATTCTGGGAACTGATCTGTCTTCAAATGGTGGTTTTGGGGCTTTCTTGGTTTGGAAAGTAATTTGGTTTAATCCTAATGCGTATTTGCGATATAGTTGTTTGAGCAGATAATTTTAAATTGAGGTCTAATATGCTTGCTGAAGTTGTTTGTATAGTTACTAATGCCTTTAATTAAGAAGTATATTCAACTGCACATATAATTACATTTTGCTCATATTTCTCGTCAGTAGTTGTCGTTAATAATTTTACAGCCGATTATATGGTTATTGATAGTTTTAGTTCACAATAAGGTTACGTTTACGCTTCTAATGCTACAAAAGTGGTGATTGAAAGCAAATGGCGAAAATAACTTATGTTACTGGCATTATGCACTGTCGCCCGAAAGCTATTCTTTTGTACCGTCGCTTGTTTGTCTTGTCGACCGTTTGTTTTTAGTTAGTGTATAAGCCCCAATTCAGTATAACTTTTTTGAATCCGCTTTAGATGTTTTAAATGTCAAAATGGCTAGTTATTGATTTTAAACAAATTACCGCTTCATTTAAATGCAATTAGTATTATACAAAGCTTGCGATTGATATATTAAGTGTATTAGCCTCGGTGTCATTGTATTTTTCTACTAGCAATAAAGCCATCGCCGTGACGGCGATGGTTAGTGACCTCCAGTCTAATCCGAATCCGAAGTATTATTTTAA
>JAQGAK010000879.1:0-48635 GCA_034696945.1 Lipothrix lubbocki | reverse complement strand
AATTTTAATGCAAGATTTACCTTCGTGCCGAAATAATCATCCACAACATTGTCGCGGCGTACTTCCGGGTATTTAATTTGCAATAAACTTAATGCAATCAGATAATGCCAAAGAGGATGAACTGACCTGGTAAGCAACTCCATTTTAAATACACTTCACCAAATGACGCTCTTTCCAGTATGAGAATGTAAAGTGTAGCATATGCATTAACATAGAAAGCCTGTGGCGTTATTATCTGTTACTGCTTGATTCATATAAGTATAAATAAAGGGTTATTCAACTCTGAAAGGTGCCTCTCTAAATGTGTACTTGCGGTAAATTAGCATGTATGAAATTAACGATAAAGGGTAACTTTTCCAGTTGTCCTGAGGAAACGTTGATATATCGACAAACCCTTTTCTTTGACACTATATTACTTTAATATCTGTACATACAGCATCGTATTTTCTAAATAATAAGACCAAATATATGCATGTTATATATACAATAGCTTGTACTCCTAAAACTTACGGAGCACCTTGGTTAGAACAAGCAAGAAATAAACTTTAGGCAAATGTATGACGTACACACTTTATTCAACTGAAACCATTACATAAACAAGTAAACAGTTTCAACGTTATAAAATCAAAAATGAGTAACACAGAATATGAGACTTGTTTGGAGTATTAAACTTTGAAATCCAAATCTAGAGTTTCTGCCAGGAAAGCATAAATATCAGTGACTTCTTCAATCTGAAATATATCAAAATATAGGGGAAATTACTTTGTGCATACAAATCAACGAATGTATATTAACTTAAGTACATCCGTAGTATAAACAAGCTTTACCTTCTTTGCAGTAGGCTTGCCAGCACCATGCCCAGCTTTAATATCTACACGCAGCAACAATGGATTTGTCTGTAGAAAAGAAATTAATTAGTTAAGGCAGAAGTACATAATTTAAAATTAACAATTAATACAATAAGGGATAAAATTGTACCTGTCTAGGATTTTGACCAATAACATGTTGCAATTGTGCGACATATTTGTACGAGTGTGCCGGAACAACTCGGTCATCGTGGTCAGCAGTAGTGACAAGAACAGCTGGATACTGAACTTTCTCATCCTCCGGCATGCGAATGTTATGGACAGGAGAATATTTTATAAGATAGTCAAAGTATTCTTTTTTGTCTGAACATCCGTACTCAGCACACCAAGCGTAGCCAATTGTAAAGTGCTGGTACCTCAGCATGTCCATTACACTGTGAGAAACACATTCATTTATTAGAGTGGTTCGTCTTTTGTAGCGGATTGAATCATTGATTGAAGCTCTTTTAAAATTTGATAAAATTACACCTACCCAACTTGAGCGATGGCAGCACCAAATAAATCTGGTCGCTGATTCACGCAAGCCCCAACAAGTAACCCACCATTGGATCCTCCCTGAATAGCTATTTTGGAGGAACTAGAGTATTTATTCTTAATCAAATACTCAGCAGCTGCCTGGAAATCGTCGAAGACGTTTTGTTTGTTGAGAAGAGATCCGCCCTGGTGCCATTTTTCTCCGTATTCTCTGCACGTCAATTTTTCGTTTAGATTCAATGCCTGGTTTATATTTTTATAAATTCGAGTTCTCATTTAAATTCAAAATTGCAACTTACCCACCACCTCGGATGTTGGCCAAAGCATAAATTCCATTAAAATTATCTACAAACACTAAATTTGATACTGAGAATTTGGGTAGCAGCTCTACATTGAATCCTCCATAACCATATAAGAGAGCTGGTGCCGAACCATCCAACGGAACATCCTGTAAAGGTCAAATGATATTTGATCATTTGTTACACTGCATGTTACAATGTTAAAAGGAAAACACTATAAGCAAGTTTTAGTTAGTTTCTCTATTATTCAACTTTCTCTCTCACTAATAAATTCTCCAATAAATTTAATGTAATTACCTTCTTGCGAACAATGTACATGGGAATCAAAGTTCCATCCTTGCTAGGATAAAAGACTTGCTCCGTTACGAAAGCGTTCAAATCAGTGTTGGATGCCTCAATTTGTCGGAAGACCTATTACGTACGAATATATATGTTAGTATTATAAGTAGCCATTTTTTAAAAACTGGTTGGCTTATATGGCTGTATTTTTACTAGTTGCAGGAACTGAATTTCAAATTATGTAAATATACCTCGCATTTAACTTCCGAATCAACCTCACAGCGGAATATAGTTCCTGGCGATAGGAAGCTTGTGAGCGTGAAGAAAAATTCTTTGTCATCTTCACCGTCGCTGGTGAAGCTAGAAATGCTACCGGGTTGCAAGTCAAAGGAATGGAGTAATTCAGCATTTTTTAAACTTCTAAGCTCTAAGGTATGTTTTACGTCGGACAGGTAGCAAACGACTATCTTGTCACTGAAAAATTCAAAAAAGACATCTCATTATCATTTGGTTATACATAAAGTATTCAATCTTAATAAAGACAAAATGAAGTGTGTAGCAGAGCGTTATGAACACATATTTACCCATCAATGATGGAGGCCCAGTTAATAACCTTTTTCGGGTGCTCAGGTAAGAAAGTAGAGAAGAGCGTGACTCGTCCATGTTCTATGCTACCATCTGGTTGTTTATGGTCAGGAGTCACATCAATATTAACTGTGATTAGCTTATGGTTGGGAGCACCTTTGGTGGATTGAAATAGAAACGTGTCGCCTTGATTGGAGATGAACTAGAAAATAATAGGTACAACAGTTATGTACACGCACGTAGGGAATTTAAAATATTATCATTACATTTCAACATTTTTATGAATTTCCCAGTAGCGTTTTCGAAATATTACCGAATAAGTAGCTTCAGTAGCGGATGGAAAAACTGGAATAATTTTGTCTTTCAGGGTTGCATCTACACCGTTGCTTAAACTTATAACATGGATGGAGTTAGCATCAAATACTTCAGATCCACTGATAACCAAGTAGCCGCCGCACTGAGTAACCTCTGGGGATCTATAAAGTCAATCAATTTTTAAGATCTATCCTTCAAAGCTTATGTATTATTGTCAAGATCAAGTGAATATTGTTTTACAGATATGCATGTAAACATTTGTTTAATAGTAAGAACAACGTTTAAGAAGTAGACAAAAATTAGGCCTTATTGAGAAGGTTCTACTTACAAAAGCCGTTTGGGATGCTCTGGGAATTCAGCAATTAAAATATCTTCATCTTGGCTAGTTCCTATCCTGTGGTAATAAATTTTTGCATTTTCTGTCACACTGGATCTTGCAACCTCTACTGGGTATCGCTGAAAATAGATTTAATAGAAATATTTAATTAGATCCATTATACTCAAACAATACACATGTAGATACATACACCAACAAATTATTATAGTCTTTATAAAATTACCGCATAAAATACTCCTTTATTGTCGTTAGACCATGACATAGACGGGAACTTCGTGTTAAGTAGAATATCGGGTAAGTCAACCCCTGTGGAAACGTTTTTGAAACGGACCACCTTCCAGTCAGATCCGCTTTGAGAGACTGCATATGTGAATAACTCGCCATCATCTGTGAAACTGTAGGTATCGATTGCAACCGTTCCATCCGTGGAGAGCTTGTTTGGATCCAAAAATACTTCACGCTCTCCTTTCAGTCCGAGTCGGACGTACATGATGCTAAATTTAATACAAAGGAGTGAAGTCTCAGTATAAATTAAATTATAATTTATGTAAGACTAAAATAATGGGTAGAATAATATTAAATTTACCTCTGATTTTGCAATCCGGTATTTTCAAATGTATAATATCGCTTGCCGGACTTCTCTGGGGACGAATACTTGGGGTAATTCCATACCTTTGTGAGCCTTTCGCGAATTTTATCTCGAGATGGAATTTTCTCAATAAATGCATTTGTCAAGTTTTGTTGTTGCTGTACGAACTGTTGGGTCTCGTTGGAATCGATGTCCTCAAGCCACCGGTAAGGATCTGAGATCTATTAAAAGTAACAGAAAAATTAAATTATTAAATTTGCCTTGTGGACTTGCTTTTAAAATAATTAAAATTGGGCATTTATAAGATATTATTTTGCAATCACAACAAAATAATTTAATGTACATATGTACGACTGTTATACCTTTGTGCCAAAGTAATCATCCACAACAGTAGAGTCCCTGTGAACCTCTGGATAAGGAATTCTAGTTAAACTTAAAGCAAGTAAAAAGTGTAATATGGGTTTAGATTTAGAAGCTGAAGCAACAGCTTCTCTGAGGAGCCCCATTATAGTAAGTTTTGCAAAACTGATGTCACACAACAGGTGAAAGGAGTGGATTTGAGCTCGACTCAATCCAAACTAAATGCAAAGTAGGGTGCATCATCGCTATATATTCAGCTTTCCGCAATCTTAATTCCAAATGAAACAAGGTAAAACTTCCCTAACTAAGAGTCATCAGTTAAGTGGTTCAAAGAGTTGATTCAAGTTTCACATAACGTATCCGTCAGCTCTCCTTTGTTAAGTTTATTATAAGTTTAACTGTGAAGGATCATAACAACCAGATAGTAGATTACCTCTGTCTATAGTATTGCATTCTTGGTCACATTGTTATAACCCTGTATCCTATGTTAATGACCATGCTGGGTAACCATTTTCGTTGTTCGTACATAAATTTAATACGATACAGGTGTGAAATGAGAGGAGATGGCATTTTTATTTACTTAGACCACAATAAATCTCTGTATTCCATTCAAATGAAAACATTGACTGGCTCTAACTTATTCAGAATCCTTTATTTATGTATTTTATTTATTAATGACAAAACCGGTTAACAGTAGATTTAAAAGCAGTTTCTTCCTTCCAAATGATTAGCAACGGTGTCTTTCTCAGAATAATCCTTTCCTGCAGAGTGGGTGTATGAAAGTATACATATGCAACTGTACACAACAAGTGTGGCACCTATCACTTCAATCACTTCAAGCTTTATATAGCTTGAAATTGGCTTTAAATAAAAGCTGCATTAACATACATAGCAGGTAGCAACAACGGGAATCGCCGGGTTGTTGAGCTTCATTTTTCTCAAATGAGCTGAACCCGGTTGTAAAGCATGAACCCGTTCAAGAAGAAGATTAAACCATAGGGAGTGCACTGTCCTGCGGCTCTTGAAATCATGCGGATAATCTTCGAATGGGATCCCAATAAGTCTGTATAAGGATACTTACTAAGACATACCTTTAAAGGTGAGTGTGATCCAGATAGAATCATCTCATCTTGCCCTTTTATAAACAATTGGTTATCAGTTACATAAATACGAGCATTGCACTCACATAACTTGTATAACGTTATATGTTATGTAACGAGGACTTTTGCTTCTCTGATTATGATTTACGACGTTTTTTTAGTTTAGGTACTCACGACAGGGTATCACCTGTCACCTCGCTATTGCCACTTGAGCATTAATATGATTCGAACTTGAATTCTGATTAGTGTGCAAATTCGAGGGTAGATATACATTCTCATTGTCATGTTACTGTATAGTCCATCGTGATTAGGTGTGCCAATGTTTTTATGTCCTCCGTTCAGGTGTATTACATTCACGAAAATCTTCTGTATAGTTTTTGACCTACTGGATGGTAGATTTTTTATTGCAGCCAAGTATCCGTATATAAAGTCAGTGTTTTTGGAAACAGAACGGATGTGTTCCAAAAGAATAATTGTTACATCATAATCAAGGCACGTATTTGATGTATTCCATACGCCTTCCATCAAAATCGACTTCTGGTCATTCCGGTCTGAAATTCAATTGAGCGGAAGCTGACTTATTTTGCCGGTCATATAAATACAAATTAGGGTGGATTCAAGCGAAAAAAGCTTTACATGCAGAGTTGGAATAACAGCACATATGTACGAATGGTGTTAACATGCACATACATAAGCATTTATTTATGATTCGAACTAAATAATTTAAATATTCAATATCATATGACGCATGTGGAATATAATATAGGGAAATTACCGTCATTTATAGGTTAAGTAAGGGTACAGAATGAACAGATCGATTGTAAAATGAACATAAAGATTAGCAATATGTAAACTGGCATTTCTTTTAATAGAAGCTTTACAATTGAGTAAATTACGCACACATAAACAACACCGTCGGCCAAGTATTTAATTCATCCATGTGTCACCAAATTTTATGAAGTATTCAAGGTTATATGGGATGGGTTGACATCCGTTTTCATGATGACTTTCTAATTACAAGGCAAATCATTCCGAGGAAACTGCTGGACATCTTCAATGGGTTCAGAATTGAAACCACATATGTATGTATGGTGTCGTTCAATTACCTATGTAGGACTTCATACAGAAAGTTAGGAATGGTCCTGACATGCATGCGAGTAAAAAGATTTTAATGACTGATAACTCATTTCAATGTCTTACGATCACGTAAAGGAAAAATTGAGGAAGATTTACGAAGTGATATATACAGCACAATGTATTAAAGTCATGATGACAAGGTTATCAAAAGAAAAATGCAATTTAAAAATGATACAAAAACATTTTTACTCCTTATCCACACATTATTCTTGGATAAAATCCCTCATAAACATCCACACGCTTTATGACAATGTTAAAAGGTTAATGGAAGAGATAAACCATTCTGGTTATGGTATCTATTTTAGAATATGGGAGTCGGGAGCTACTTGAATAACTTAATTCCAGTTCAACGAAGCAAGGAAGAGTATAAATGTCTCCGGCTTCTTTAACCTTACAAAGAATCCAAAGAATAAGTGTTCATGATCACGCAAGGCTTATGCACAAGCCATGTTATAGTATTTAGTAATTAAATCATGTTCAGGTTTGTATTCCAAATTACCTTCACGGTAGTAGGCTTGTCGGGTTCGTGAGAAAAGATTTATGCTCTCACGTGTAGAGGATTAAGCTAATCGTGAATGTATAGTTTACAATTGTTTAGTATATTTACTTTGTCTCACCTGGACATATACTTCACATTATCATACTTGATTCATCTTTACGCAATGTATTTCATAATGTGGTATAGAGCAGTCATATTCTTATTTGACCAGACCTAGCTTCTCGAATAACCATATTCGAAAAAGCCGAAGAATATGGAGAGCAACATAAAATAACTGCATGTATAATTACAAGAAATGAACATACAAGAAAGATTAGGTATATTTCTAAAACTACTTGAGAGATGGCAGCACCAAGTACGTCTGGGCTTGGATTGGCTGATTACCTCATTGTACTTGTACAAACTTCACCTCGCTTGTTTTCCCTTTTAATAGTTGATGGATTAAGTTGATATTTTTCCCGATTTGTTACTTTGGTTATATTAATGATGACTTCGTGGTAGTTCCTCTGTAACGAGATTTGTCTTGTTGACTATTTACATTCGTGAATTTGAAGCCACCAGTCAAATATTGTTTCATAAAAGCCATATATACAAGGGAAATAAATACATATGTACTTAAACATGTGGTTGTCAATATTTATTCATCGTATTCAAGCATGGAATAGTTATTAGTCAAGTCAAGTAGGAAAGAAATTCTTATATTAAAATTGTTAAATTTGGAAAATCCATTAAGTTTACATTTAACCACACCCAATTACTGAATCAACAAGTCGAATAAAACTACAACATACTTATGTAACATTGGAAATGGAAATTGAATTGGAAATGCATATACACCTGTCAATATTTATAAACACTTTTAAAATACAAATGGTCATAAAACAACTAGATAGAGGTCATACAATATTTTAACATGTGAACACTAAATTACACTATAACATCGAGACTTTCTGTGCTTAAGAAGCAAGCTCCATCAATTAAGGGTAAAAAGCATGACATTCCAAATTTTTATAATTATTATTATATTACACTCAGTAAGGAATCATTCTCATAAACAGGTCTCAGAAACTTATAAGTACAGCAAGGACACTAAACTTAGTGAGTGAATGCGTCAAATTTTAAATTTAATGTCTATTACAGCTCTGTTGTAAGCACAGGGCGAATGGTAGCTGTTACCTTCTTGCCACTAAGCAATTCACAAACTTGTCCAGGAATTTCCGCTAAGACCTCCTTCGCCAAACCTTGCTTAGTTTCGGTTTGATTACTGCCGTAACGAGCAACAAATCTCTGCAACTCTGAGGAGATTAGAAACGTTTAACAATTTAGTTCATCTTTTTCCTACGCGTATACTAAAATAATAAATACTAATTAAATAAGCAATAACTACGCCAGAAATTAACTGATTTAATACGAGATTAGGAGATTACGCAAGAATATCTTGGTAAATTAAACATCAATGGTCAGACTACAGTTAGTTTTTAACCTCTTCAGCTGACTAACAGCAAAGTATACCTATACTGGCTAAGACAGTTCACAATATCAGATACACTCATAGTTCTCGGACAAGATTGTACGAAGTTGTTATATCCACCACCAAGAATCACAACTTTGGAGTGTATAAATTACAGTCGATATCACTTTGGTTTTTGTCATCCATGTAATAAATTATTATCCTTTAGTCTTAACTATAATAAAATAAAAAATACAACCCATTTTACGGGTATAAAGAGAATCTTTAACATAACATATTATACCCAACATGAGCTGTCGGTTATTTATATAAAGCAAAAAATTTGCACCGCAGAGGTTGAGCAGAGATTCATTCTAATAAATAACTTGGATCATACATGTATTATTGTAATGGCACTCAACTTAATTCGAGTTAAAAACTTTGTACAAGGGTTGGCGGTGTGTGCAAAAGACAATTGTTTTGGTAATTAGATTTGGTTCGGCTACAAGTTGCAAGTAGCGAGTAATATATTGATCAATTACACTCAGAACATACAATACCATAGCATTACGAATCACAAACGCGTAATTTGTACATTGACATACAGATACGATGGTTTCTTCAGCACACTGCTAAAGCATTATTGCCAATACATGTTAGCAGCATACTAAAAGTACATAGAACACAGCTAGAAGAAGACCGTAGAATAGTTTGTAATGAGGTTGAATAATGAAAATAGGAATCGAATACACGATATTGATTGGAAATTTTTAAGCTTAGTGAATCGGTTTTAGCTTCCGCATCCATAATACGAGCTGATCGGGCAACTCGGCTAAAACACATCTAGCCAGGTTAGTCTTACTATACATATTGGTGAAGTTTGTTCCTGGAGAGAAAAATTTTCTCAATTCTGAAAACAAAGAAAGGAAAGTAATGCAGGATTTATCGAAAAAAAATTCACCAATCTGTACAATTTCTTTCTTTGACTTAAGAGGAAGGGTACGATGATGATGGATGATATTAATATTAATCGAAAACAGGGATAATATTGATGACTAGGATACTAACATCACTAATGCCCGCAACAAAAACTGATAGAAAAGAATTTATTTTAAGCTTAAATTAACCGTCAAAGATATAAACCCTTTCCTCCCCGAATACGCACAGATAGCATTAAAAAGCCGTAACGCATATTCAAATACAAAACAATAAATAAGTAATTTGCTCATACCCACGAACTGAACAATATCTCTGGCAGCAGATTTCCCATTATGCCGTAAAACCCGACCGTCACTGTCCAGAAATTCCATTGCAGAGAAGTCCTCCTGGCCAACTCCAACAATAATAATAGACATTGGTAGATGAGATGCATTAATTATTGATTCTTTGGTTGCATCCATATCTGAAATATTACATGAACATTAAAAATCAACTTTCGTCTCATTTATAGCTGGACACAATTAATGCGGTTTGTTCAGCTTTAATGATTGATAAACTATCTGTAAGTCTGATATAAACTTTTATTATCCTGGCTGAAGATTGTAAGATCTACTATGTAATAATAATATACATTACCACTTACCACAAATAATACCGTCAGTAATAATTAAAAGCACGAAGTAATTTTGACCATCTTGGTAAGTGGAGGCAAACCTCGCTACGTGATTTATCACGGGGGCAAAATACGTTGGTCCATACAACTGAACTGCAATTAAATAACAGAAACACCTTCAATAAAGCATTGCTAGATAAGCTATCAGAATGTGATAAAAGTATTGGCGAGAATAAAATATCACTTCAGTGTTCGTACCCGTGTTCAAGGAGTGATAGTACGCTTCTAGAATGCCGGCGACTCCATGACAAAAGGGATTTTCCGGATTACCGTTCAAAAAAAATTCATGAGAAACGACTGTGCTTGGCGGTACCTTGGCTCCGAATCCCATAGCGGGGAAAAGTTTGTCACTGTCATAATCTTGAATAATTTCACCTACAAGAAAAGTAAAGGCAGGCATGTACACTAGTTTATATTGTTTTAACTGTTCTAACAATATTATCAACAACGAAATCATATCGAATTTAAAGGTTGTTACTATCACGTACCCACAGATCTTATGGCCAACGAATATTGGTTGTCATAGCCGCTGTTCCTGTAATGCAGGCTCTGAGGATGACTGGGGTCACCATTTGAAGCTGTAAAATCGACAGCAACCGTGAAATGGAGCTGCACACCACTCTGAATGTAATCTAAGAACGATTTTTCTTCCTCAACACGCATCGATTCTATGTTTAGCATGCCAGAATTGTTATATGATTTTTTCTTGGCCTTCTTAGATGGATTGATGAGAGGGTATGATGCTTTTCCTTCTTTTGTATCTAAATGATTTTAATAAATCAGTATTAACACAAAATACTGCATTTATTTTAGAAACAAAGACAATCCATGTAATTTTATACTTACCACTTAATAATTCCACGTAAGTAATTTCAAATTCCCCAATGAAATCACTGGAACCGTCACTATCCCAATCATAGACTTGGAATCTTAACTTCCTCTCCGGTTTACTTCCTGTAAGTGACGCTACCCTAAGGGAAAAAGGTCGCCAGTCTGGATTCAAAGTATTTTTGATGACTTCTGTCTTGTGTGTGTTTGTCCAAGTTCCGTCATCCATGAGCTTTGAGATAACAATATATGGATCACTTTTCCCCAGAAAATCCTTTTTATCCAATTTCCTTCCATTGCATTTAAAATGAACGACTTCCTTATTTGACCCTAACTCTTCAGCCACTACTGTTAGTTGTGATGTTTTGCCACCAAACTGAGGAGGTAACACTAGATTTCTCTCAAACTGCGAAAGATAATAAATTTCGTAAACAAATTCCACCGAAATATCCCCCTCACATTAATATGTTTTGTATTTTTAGATTATATTTCGACCCACTAACCTTTTTACTGGGTGCGGCAACTATTTCGCCTAAGCTACATTCACAGCAGCCAAGATAATCGTGGGCGTTAAGGGAGTAAGAATTCCCATCCCAATCATAAATTGAAAATTTTAACATCTGAAAAAAAAAACTTTTGTTACCGCAACTTGAAAAACTTAACATAATACATTTATTTGTTACACATATGCTCATAATTATTGATAATTGAATAATGAGAAAATACTTATAAATACCTGGCGTTCCTCGAATCGATAATCTACAAGGAATTTTTTATTCCAAGCAGGATTTAAATTATTCTTGACTTGTTCCGTGCGACCAACTTCAACCCATTCGCTAGTCCTATATTCTTTCATATACAGCACACAAACTGGATCAGATTTGGAAAATGTATCACGATCCAAGAGATTCCTGGAAACAAAAACTCTACTTAGTTTCCAATCTCACAAAAGTATTTAAAAAATTCCCAAATATATATTATATTAATTAACCTTGCAGAAACTCTCATTTCAATACATGAAACTAATTTAGGAGCTCCAGCTGCGGGAGTTGTGATTGCAATATTTGAAGTTAAAGTACTCATTTTAAAACTTTATTTTGTACACTTGTTAATTATTATAATCAATGGGCCAAAAACACAATATTTTTCGCTTAATTATTTTGTAATTCGTACAAACTAAAAAAAAGATGTGGTATAGTTAACTTTTCCTGAGTCACACAGGAAGGGTGATTTATGTATATTACGCTAATACACCAGTTCTTGATGTAACCGAAGGTGTAGAACTTCATATTTTAAACCATAATCACACTGAAAAAGAGTCAAGTGTGAGATCACAACCTATGTGCCTTGCTTGCTTGAAACGTTATTATCATGGAAGGAGCGTGATAGCTTGATAATAATGCAAAAGTCTACTTATCGCACCTCTGTCTGTCGTATGCCGTATCACCTTTCACAGATAAATTACTGCAGAGAATCGCTTCGTTCGTACTCTGACATTTAAAATATGTACATAAACTTACTCACTGTGAGTATAATATTTTATTTGTTTAAATGCAGAATATAATCTTCTCAAAGTGATACGGTTTAATGTTCTCACACGGTATGATAGAGCATTGTAGATTGAGCAAATTATAATTAAATTGTGCAATAGTGCCATGTGGTTCATATGTTTCCTAGACAAGCCAACTATACACCTACTGATGGCAACTCCTACGATCTACATACAGGAAATGACAGAAACAAATCATATATTTAGTCAGTGTCAGTAGTCAGTAGTCAGTGTGTATTTCATTATGCAAATTATACATACAAAAAATGAACAGTGAAAAAAGGAAGAACTTGCCACATTTTGCAAGTCATTAAGGATGTTTACACACGTGGGTGTTTAATATTTATTATCTCTAATTATACTTCTCCAGGGGTGCATAATTAAGTAACTTTTCAATGAGATCCACGTGTCCAAGGAGCATCCGACGACAGCAATATCGCTTTAACCCCAGAGCATCCAAAGCATCTCTGTAATAACAAAAATTACCGTGATTTAAGATATATCAGTTCTAAATATAGGAACAATTTTGTTAAATAACCAAAAAACATGTTACACATGCATATAGTAAAATAATTTAATCACCCTTCAGAATATTCCGCCTGCAAAAATCCCAGGTACGACTCCCACTTGTTGCCGATTACCTTCCCACAGGTGAAACACCTTACAGGAATGATCATTTTGACTCCTACAGACATGACAGACATTACATTATTAAAATAAAATATTAAAAAAAACAAATGGCAAAATTATATATGGTATTGTAATTTATGAAATCACATCAATTAAATGTATTGTTAATAATTGAATTTCTTACCGTTAACAGTAATTTCCTCGTCAAGCCTTCGTGTATTCCGCCGGGTAACTCGTGCTGACTTCCGGTTTAAATTAATAAATTGCTTGTTCTTTATTATTTATTTATTTTTATTATCAGTACGTTTTAACTGCTTCTGCATGTGCTTGTGACTTTCCGCACTTAAAATACGCATTTCGAAGGTAAAGCGCTAAATATTTTGGTTGAAATTTTAGTCATCAGATGGCGCTGCACGTTGTACAAGCGTTCTCGTACTTTGCTTTTCATTCAAATGGATTTTTGTCTATGGCTATGGCGATTAATTGCAATTACCTTAATTACTACCAACAAATTGCAGATTACCATTACAAATTATGACATGATTTAGTCGTGCATGACATCATTACACTAGGATTGTTAGCGTCTTTAGTTAGAAATAGGGTGCAAAATCAGTTAGAGGCTAATACCTAGTAATAATAAATGATAATGAAGACTTTTATATCAACTTCCCCTTAAGCAGGAAATTGTGGGAATTATTGCAAAAGCACTTCAACGGTCCAAAATGTAAACCACAATTTGTTATTACACAAGGGATGTTCCTGGGGAAAAATGAGTAAATTGTCGATAGGGAATGTACTTATAGATTTCATACATACCTAATCTGAAACTGTGGTCTATAATGAAAATGATAATACATATTGCGAGTAATGAAACTACTTATTCCTTAAGAATTATCCTTATTGTTAATATTCTATTCCTTATATAAGAATATACTGATATGTGCCATTTAATACCTACAAAGAAACTTTTTCAAATATGTAAGGCAAAATGGAGTGAAACCACATAATATATGTTTATACATTCTATTAATGCTGATTGTCTATAAAAGATAATAAATGAATATAATCTCCGAAATTGACTGTTCTATGAATTAATAATGGATTTGTAATCTATCGATATTTGCATCAACGAAAGCACACTTAAATGATTACTACAGGTGTCTATATATTTAAACTTTTAGCTTTATCACGGTGGATCCACCCCTACAGTACTCATATTTTTCATCCCTTTACTACAGAGAATTAACTTCTAGAGTTTGTAGAACTTTTTGCTATAAACAATAAAGTACAATATTAATATGGGGTATTATGCACGCAATGGTTAATTGTGCAGCTATCTTGTATTCATAATAATATTGATCACTCAAATTAATAATTAGTATACTTATAGTATACGTATGTATATATGACAATAAATACAAGTACTGGAGATCAATATTTGTAGATGATCTTAGGTACACAAGACGTAGATACTTCGTGTGCTCAATGGTATACTCCCCTATATGCAGTGTGATGAATTCAAAGGTTATTTTAGACCATTAAACCAGGTGTATCAACTATCCACTAGGGTTTAACAAAGTATGACAGAATTGAGTTTTGAGAGTTCCTACAAAGGTCAGCGGAGCTCATTTCATGCATGTAAATCTCAGAAACCACTATTGCGAGATAAAAGTTGAAAAAAGTCCATAAGTTCGTCTAGCAACCAAAGCTGGGGTAGGCCTTACTTAATCTGAAATGTGCCATGTAACTTTGTTATATTGTCAATCTGGAAGGTGAATTTAACTTCTGGACGATAATATGACTCATGAGAGTCATATCAAATTCTCTGCAATATAGGTAATGAACGTAGTATAAAACTCAAGGAAAAATAATCCATTCCCAGAAAGTTATATCAGATCTGACACAGTGACTTTTATGAGCTCGTTTACAACATGTTGCATTGCATGAACCTATTTTACCAGCTTCTTCCGCTATTTGTTTGCATATCGCAAGTATATTATTATGAGAAGAAATATCCACAATTATCTTAAATAAACAATAAAAAGTCAAAACTAACTTTGCTCGAACTGTCAACTCTACAGGAGTTCCCATAGGTGTTCCTGCGGGTCCAGTACCAACAACGCCCGGCGGTCCACTTGTAACACCGGGTGCACCGGCAGGCGGTTGAGTGCCAGGCGCGGGATATGCTTGTGGTGCTCCGGGTGGAGGGTAGGCCGCTCCCTGTGGAGGGTATGCACCCTGAGGAGGAGGGTAGGTTGTACCCTGAGGAGGTGGGTAACTTCCTCCTCCCGGATAAGGAGATTGTTGCATTCCAGCCTGTTGCGGGTAACCTTGTGGTATTGGGCCAGGTGTGGCGTAAGGAGGTTGACCTCCAGTCGGATAGGGTCCAGTGGGGTAAGGGGAACCAGGAGGAGGATAAGGTCCAGCACTCCCAGGCGGGTAACCACCAGGGTAAGGACAGGAGCCTGAAGGATATCCACCTGGGTAACCGCCTGGTGGAGGTGCGCCTGGAGCCGTAGGGTTATACATAATCCTGAAATGTCAAGAAGTTGTTAGCACTATTTACATTGTTTAAGTACATATATGCATATTTACAATTTACATGCACAATTGTATTAATTATCAGGGAGTAACGTTTGTATAAAATGTCATATTGCTGTACCATACTCTATTGCAATATCATAAATCCAAATAATAAATGTAACAAAAATTAAATATTAAAGTTATTTAAGTCTGTCTCTGCATTACCAAACCCATTTACTATAAGTTTTAAAGTATTACTGACTCCAATAAAAATAAAAACATGACAAGGATACTACTCTACATACTATTAACCAAATTTTAATTACGTACCCAACTTTCAATTTGGCACGTTTCTTCCTAATGTAACAGTAATGTCAATGTCACTATAGCAGCTGATTTCCCTAATTAATTTGAACTCCTCATAATATAAGATCGATAGAATTTAACTCTTCATAATTCGTAATGACGCAAAGTCAGACATGCAAATATTCCTAAAACAATTTTTATATAAATACGCACAGTAGAAAAAATTATTTTGTGTGGTTGAAATGTCAACAACACTATACTGTAAACAACACTTCTAGTATAATTTTGTCTAATAATATATAGTAACCCTTTTATTAATCATTCCCGTCACGACCGCGCCTCAGTCGTAAACTAATAAGTATAATATAAACAAGTGTCTCTGCAGGGAAACAAATGCTACAGATCGTCGTCTGGCACTGCTGATTATCAGCAAAACAACATAAACCTCCCTCCTTCTATGTCTTCGAATATTGCGGGCAGTATAGCCTTACACTTTATGGTTCCTTCCTGTTTTCGGAGTCAGAAATGTATGCACATTGCGTGTGTTATGTACAGACTTTTATACTTATAAGAAGTAAAGTGTGTATGAAGTTCACCAGTTCAGGTGTTTGCTTTTGTTGTTCTGCGTCCCAATCTATTATGAATCTGTATCTTTAATGTTCTGTTTGTATATGCGACGCACACACTAATAAAAATCTTCAAAGGCAGGTAAACCGACCTACGGGCTATGTCCAACTTTGTTGCCTTTAGGGGAATAAAGGGTTATATATAAACACAATATGCTTGAATTTTACGAGTGAGAAACTGTTAATAGGCAAGGATGGTAATAAAACGTTATCAGTAACATTGCTTTGGACTTACTAAAATTAGCCCGGTGGTTAAAAGGCTTTAAAAGATTACTTTTACAGAGTTTCTGTAAGCTTTTATGTGGAATTTATGCTTTGAGTGAATCCTCTCTTGTATCAGCAGAGATCACTTTGCTGGATATTCTGTATAGATACTGATGAAATGATCAGGAAGAGTCATGGACAGGATTGTCGCTCGTATATAAGTACATATGAACTGACCTTGCTTAATTTGGTGAAAAAACTCTACAGTCTACGTGTATTATTTTACCATATGCTCACAATCGCACTATTATATGACTAATGTAACATTTTGCTTGGACGATGAACGTCATAAAAGTTTATTGCTGACGTCAGTCGTAGTTAATAAGGGACATCATTTAAATGAACATGTCGCATCGCGACAGAACGCAACAAGAAATATATAGCAAGCAATGAAATTAAAATTATGTCCATAAAATTAATATATAATGTATTGGGAGCTCGTACATAAAATGCCACAAGTAGAGCGTAAATGTTTACTTCTGGGAAATAGTAAAATTGTTTTGGCACTGGCATTGGTAATATAATATTGGTATAGGTGATATATGAAAGCCTGGCATGATATTCTGCTGAATTTTTCTCAGCCAGTTCTACAAAATTGTGATGTACTATTGTATGCGTGAAATTCTCAATCTATTCTAAATGCTATAACCATCCCAATTAAAACAATATGAGTGTGACTATTCGTTTTGTGCCAAATTGCTTTCTAGCTTATTATTGTTGTACTTTACGGACGTCATTGACTCATTCTAAAGAGAGTATGTAGTTGCCATAATAATAAAATTACATGCCACACGACGTCATACTCCTAAATTTTGGATTATTATATTATTTACGGAACGTTTGGAATACTGACTGGCGATAACCAAGAACGTTACAAGAAGGCGATATTGGTTGTTGAAATGTTTACATTATTAATACAGAACGGAACGTAGCGATGACGACAATGATACGTTACTTTTACGTTTTACCTAGTTTACCTTCTAAAAGTTGAATGGGAATGGGGCATTGGGAGTGACTCACCATCAGAAACATAAAATTATTTAATTCGTCGAACTACAATGTAAAGTTGTAGGAAAGGAAACAAGCTGAGTGAGTAATAATAGTAAATAATAATATAAAAATAGCAGTTAACTGACTAGACTACGGATATTTTTAGATATTAATGAGGTATGGTTTTGTTGAAGTAAAAATAGTTATGTTTATTCATAATAAAGTAGGCAACTAGTAATATGTATATTGCAAGCATGAGAGCATGACGTAAATGTGTGCGTTTGTACAAACGCAAGCTGCAAACAAAAGTGTAGGTGTACAAGCAGCGCAATGCAAAATTGTCTGGAATGAATTATATAGGGTAAAATATGGAGAAAGAAAAAAAATCAATGTTTCCATTGCAAGTATGCCAGAAGAATTTTTTGAGCAAGTCACAGGTGCGTGTGAAGAGAAATTAGGTTTCTATAGGGTGTTGTAATATAATAATGAAAAAGAGATGCTTTATAGTGGCAAAATTATAATGACGTGATGCTGATTGATGTAGGTAGGTGTGTACGTCCAAATACAAAACACCTATCCAGATTCATGTTAACCTTTCAGAACATTTTTGTATGCTATGCAATACTTCAAATATTTTAAAAGCAGTACTATACATTGGTATTTGCATACCTTTGGGGTCCACTTCGTGATCGAGTCACTACTGATTTAGAATTATCTTTTGATTTCGATGCCTTTCCGCTCTTGGATCTTGTACTCATGTTGACAATCTAGAGATGGACCAATATTAGGAAGATGTGATATGTTGTAACAGATGGGTTGCAGCAAATTGCTACTGTAAACTTTCTTTGATGATTAAAGTTTTAGCAAAACGCTATAATGATAGATTAATAAGTTATAATGCATATCTAATCTAACCTTACTTACTAATAATATATTTAGAGTTCACAAATTTGTATATTATGCACTCCAACTTTCCTTCAGCGATATTAAACAGAGACTGGGAAAAGGAAATTTGTCCAGGCACAATTTCCCTTACCTGTCTCATCCTTCAAATTACCTACAGAGTTGTCCCGTCGGAAAAATAAAGGTCATGTACAGATATATGCTTTCACCATGCCCTACATTTCCCGGAGAAGCCCAGTAATATGTACCGACATGGAACCAACGCCTCCTCATATTAATTTTCTCAACGAGCGACATCAATTTTATCTCCATTAAAATCATTGTACCAGCATCAGTCATATATAAACTAAGTATACCTAAATTATGAGTGATGGCTAAATAGTTACACATGTGTACTTGTTGAACTTTTACGAGTTACAATCTAATAAAACTCCATATATATTATCATTTTGCTCTAACAAACTGCTTGTGGGAACCAATGACATTCACCTAATTCAATCATTCACGCAACAGGTTCTATACTTGTTTGTACTTATAAAATAAATTGATTTTATGAGAGTAAGATACACTTCCGATAGTATTTTTATGTCAGCCAGCCTGGCACAACCCGATGAAGAACACTGCGTGACGTAAGTAGCTTACCTATGTATAAGTAATTATACCTAAATTTTATTAGTTTCCTTTGCATGTTATTCGTTGTTTAGAATACATTAATATCTGCAACTTTATTAATCAATATGTATCTTCTTGCAAACTCTAATAAATATTCTAGTTGACGGATCTTAAAATTCGGTACATATAACTGACAGTATCACGAAATTATACGTGCAAAATGTTTATTTATATTGAACATTTTTATTTCACGAGTTTTGAAACACATTCTAGATGTCTAATTTAGACATACTAAGTTAGAAATCTCCCATTTTAAATATTTTTATCAAAATGAACTTGAAAATACTGAAATTACAAGTAACAGCGATTGAGTTGAGGATACTGAAACTGAGGTTCATTGAATAAACTATACATCGTTGTATATTTTATAGTTTTCCTTCATTTCACGTTGAAATGGAGATCCAGAGTTTCAGCTAAGAAACTGAATATACTCGTGGTCTCATCAATCTGAAGTATGAAAAAGAAAAAAATGGCACATGTAGCGACCAATCATTACATATTATTACAGCTTTACAACAACAGTAATTGCCAAGCAATTTTCTGCATCTAAACTCAATAGTGTAATAAACGTTTGATAGCCGTTATTAAAGCAAAACGTTATAAATATCATACCATTTTCCATATAGTCATTCCCGTTCCATGTCCGGCATTTTTCTCTACTCGCAGCAATAGCGGTTTTGTCTGCGTAGATAAGAAATCAACTTTATGAACTTACTGTAAATCACCAATGAATGTATTAACCTTTAATTACTATGCGCCTTACCTGTCTAGGATTCCTTCCTACAATATATTGCAGCTCTGCCAAATACTTATACGAATGAAGAGGGGGGACTCGATCATCATGATCACCAGTAATTACCAGAACAGCTGGATATTCGCCATCAGATTTGTTAAGGGGGAAATGAATATTATGTAGAGGTGAGTATTTTCTTAAGGTTTCAAAATTTTCCTTGGTGTCCGGACAGCCATATTCACTGCAGGCGATAAATCCGATAGTGAACTTGTTGGCGCGTAACATATCCATTACTCTAAAATGAGAACAAATCATAACTAAAATATACTTACAGCAATGTATATATTACTTCCACAGTTCTTCAATATAGGTATAGAATCTTCTATATTGCAGAACTGTATTACATCTGTTGAAGAATTTTTCTATTCAAATAGGAAATTGTTACAAAACATCTAAAGCAACATACCCAAATTCAACGATAGCAGCTCCAAATAAATCTGGGCGCTGGTTCACACAAGCACTGACTAGCAATCCACCATTCGAAGAACCTTCAATTGCTATCTTAGAAGCGCTGGTGTAATTATTTTTAATGAGGTATTCCGCCGCAGCTTGGAAGTCATCAAAACTATTTTGTTTGTTATGCATAGATCCTCCCACGTACCACTTATTTCCGTATTCGCTATTCAATTATTTCAAAATTAGCTAGAGTGCAGAGTACCACTTGACACATAGCATAGGGATTGACATGGTGATAAGAAAATTTCAGAATTACCCTCCTCCTCTGATATTAGCCAGGGCAAAGATTCCATTGAACATATCTATAAAAGCTAGATTTTTGACTGAGAACTTTGGTAGCATAGGTTTATTAAAACCTCCGTAGCCCGTTAACAGTGCTGGTGTGGAAGCATTCAATGTCACGTCCTAAATCACATGTGAAAAATTAAATGTTGAAAATCATTACATTCATTAAAGAACTTGCTAACCTTTTTCTTGACTATGTACATCGGAATTAATGTTCCATCTTTACTAGGATAAAATATTTGTTCCGTGACAAAATTATTCAAGTCAATATTGGGAACCGAGAGCTGCTGTGTGACCTGAAATTAAACCATTATTATGCATAGCAACAAAATGAGCACCAAATGGCGTCAAGGTAATAGGTGTATTTATCTAAATGTTATGAACTTATCGTTATATTAAATTAATTTGCTTGGACATATAATTGTCCAAACAAATTACCAACCGAAATGAAAAACAAATATACTCACAATACAATCTGCTGTCCCTTGTACTATTTCACATCTATAAATTGTTCCAGGCGTAACGAAATTCTCGAAAGTAAAGAAAAACTCTTTTTCAGCGCTGGATTGTCGCGTAAACTCAGAAATGCTTCCTTCAGGAATATTTAGTTTTTGAATGAACAAGCCTGTATCCAAACTTCTCAGTTCCAATGTATGCTTCACATCTTCCATGTACGACAATACCATTTTGTCACTAGAATAATGAACAAAGAGTTTCAATTTAAAAAAATTAAATGAATCAATAATAATTGGAATGGGATTTAATCTGCGCTAATGTATTTACTTGTCAACAACAAAGGCGAGATTCATAATTTTCTTTGGGTGCTCTTCCACAAAAGTTGTGATAAGCGATATCGACGATTGACCGATTCTTTCAACATCCAGGTCAATGTTTACACAAATTAGTTTAAAGTTTGAAGCATCTTTATTTGTTTGAAAGATAAACGTTGTTCCATGGTTGGTAACATACTGAAATATAGTTAAGAAATGAAACTTGTTGACACTACAAAACAAATGTATTAATATCATGTACAGTACACTTTAAATATTGCCGATCTCTAACTTTGTATGATGCTTCCGTGGCGTTTGGAAACACCGACACCATTTTGAATCTCAAAAATTGATCAACGCCATCTTCCAACGTGTATAAATATACAGCATTGGCATCGAAGGATTGTGTTGCAGAAATAATTAAATATTTTTTATCATCGCTCAGCTCAGATTTGCTATATATTGCCACAAAATATTTTAAAATAACTCATTAGGCATTTACGGGACCTTTAAATATAGGTATACTGATAAATCAATAACAGGCACATATTATGGTTTACTCACAGCAAGTAGTACAATGGATGCTCAGGGAAATTGACAATAAGAATATCTTGATCTTGCATAGTGCCTAATATGTGGTAGTAAACTGCTGGACCATTCGTAAATCCATCTGATTCATTAGCTTCGTGATTTTCAAATAATTTCTGGAAAGATTAAAATTAGAAATACTATTATTTACATACTACTGTATTTTATAACATTTATGAATATATCTTGGGAATTCATTCATTTTAAAATCATTTCTCACTGTGTAAAATATTCCCTTGTTGTCCGCAGACCATTCGATGAAAGGATACTTGCAATTATGTAATTTGTCTGGAAAATCCTCTGCTGTTGACACGTTCCGAAAGAAAATCGTTACCCAGTCCGAGCCATTTTTCTGAACAGAGTAAGCAAAAATACTGCCATCTCTGGAAAAGCCGCTGTACATTCTCGTTGGTTCCATGGATACCGAACCGTCAGATGATAATTTGTTCACGTCTAAAAATTCTTTACCAGGATCATCAAACGATTCATGAACGTACATAACACTGTTAGTGAAAAGATAATACCAAGTTAATTCATCAGTTTTTAAATAAATCAGTTACGAAGTTACGATGTCTAACCAGCCAAATAATTATCAATGGATGCATTTTAATTTAATGTTAAAAGTAAATCCTGTTACGTACAGATAATTTTCCAGTCCTCTGTTTTTATATGTAAAGTATCGACTGCCGGCTTTAATTGGCGTCAGCATTTTTGTTCTTTTTGCCAACTCCGTTAGTCTTTGCTGAATTAACTTTCTAGCTGAACTTTTATTCAGATAATCAAGTGTTAATTGCTGTTCTTCGGCGATGAACTCTTTGGTTTCATTCGAGTCCATGTTTTCCATCCATTGATAAGGATCTTGTACCTTGTATTTATAAATAATTTTAAGATTAAAAAGTTTTAGCAGTGGTGGGAAATATTAACTGGGAAAAAATTCTTGTTGGGTAAAGTCTAAATGAGTTGATAGTGTAGTTATGCAATTACCTCGACTCCAAAATAATTATTGGAAATGCTCTCATTTCGTCTCACTTTTGGATAAGAAAGTTCAGCGGTAACTAAAACGGCAAGGAAACTAAACATAATAAGAAAAATGTTTAGGATTAACATTTTGTCCATGAATTTACTTTAAAAACTGTTGGAAAAAACTTTTTCGGCACCAACCACAGATAATAACATGTTACATCTATAAACAGAACAAACGTTTTGTTACTACACCGTATACACTTTACAATTATAACCATGCTACATTCATAGGTCATAGGTAGTACAAGATCCCAGAAGTAATTACACAAATTATCAAACTGATAAACCATTCTTTCTAGAATATCTATTATTAGGTAATAATAAATTACACCAGCAAACCTAAAAGTGAAAGTTGTACACGGAAAGTCATTTCATTATCTTTGCGTGTTTGGAAGTATGAAAACATGATGCGTTTCTCATTATATTAAAAACTTATCGACAAAAACTCCGGACAAAATCAGAATATCCTTACTATGTGCATACGCTTTCTGTAGTTACGAATTACTATCCATGTGCGTACTTATTGATACGCTCTTATGCATGTATTTAAATAATGACGCTAATAGCATACTTTATATCTGTTTTAGCTCAAATTTGAAATAAAATTTAAGTATTAAATGTTATATAAATTTAAAACCTATTGAGGATGTCATCGAAATAAACTTGGCGATGTAGCTCTTGCCTTACGGTAAATAACTTTCCATCACGATTGTGCTTACGATAATCTACACACATACATTAACAACTCCAATAGGCATGAACATATTTATGTAAGTACTCCCTACCTAATGAGTTTAAAATGACATGCAGAAATGCAGGCGGTCAAGCTTGTCACTCCAAGTTAAAGTTTCCATAATGATGTAGTTTATTCATTAGTATAGAAATTGAAGTATTTGTTGAATAAAACGAAAAGGAATTAGAAGTATTAATTACAGGTAAGTGCCTGCGGCTTTAAAAACAATTACGTTCTTAAATGTAAGAAGTGTAATAATGCTTTTTCTCGCACAAATATTGTATGAAGCTTTATCTGTCTTGTTTAGGATTTTAGAATTGCACGTCGTGGTATATAATAGTTTTAAGTGTATTAATTACAAGGCATACATTGTAATGAATGCTATATATTTTGAAATAATTTGTCTGAAATTTTATTGATATTGCATATTTCAACCGGTTGCATTTGTTAGAATCAATATTATTGAAAACTGAGGATACAAATAATACAAGTGACATAAAATTGTATTTATTTGTCAGGATCCCATTGTAGCTTTAATGATTCGGATAGAAAGCTGAATATATCCACGGATTCATTTACCTGCAATAAGAAAAATCAACTCATTGTATACCAAATAGCTTGGTAATGGTAAAATGACTTTAATATTTGAGCTTTTGGTAGCTTGCGATAACATCCTAAGAAAACAAAACTAAATCCATACCATTTTCATTGTGGTTCTCCCGTTGCTATGTCCCACGTTTTTCTCCACTAGCAGCAACAAAGGATTCGTCTGTCATATAGAAAAGATTGAAAGATTATATTGAAAGATGAGTTAACGTGTGAAGTCACTTACCTTATACCTTAGTGTTGAATGCGTTAATATCAGAATACATATAAAATTCTACAATTCCACCAAAACTAACACTACTTAACTGTACCTGCAGGGGATTCCCTCCAATAGTGTGCTGCAGCTCTGCAACGTATTTATAAGAATGGAGAGGTGGGACTCGATCATCATGATCCGCAGTGAGAACTAGAACAGCCGGGTATTGCACATCAGATTCGTTGTCAGGAAAGCGAATATTATGTAGAGGTGAGTATTTTCTTAATGTGTCAAAATTCTCCTTGGTATCCGGGCAGCCATATTCACTGCAAGCGATATAGCCGATAGTGAACTTGTTGGCCCGCAACATATCCATCGGTCTAAAAAATAGATACAAATGTTATTCCGGAATATATTTGCCCGGAACACATTTTGCCCGTGACGAAAATAGCAACAGGCCTGTTGCTATTTTCGTCACGGGCAAAATATGTTAAAAATAATCACATACCCCACTTCAATGACGGCAGCACCAAATAAATCTGGACGCTGATTCACACATGCACTAACTAGCAATCCACCATTTGAAGCACCCTGAATGGCTAGTTTGGAAGCGCTTGTGTAGTTATTGTTTATGAGGTATTCCGCTGCAGCTTGAAAGTCATCGAAACTATTCTGTTTGTTCCGCATACAGCCTTCATCGTACCACATTTTCCCGTATTCTCTGTGGAATGATATGGTTTAAAAATTATCTAGCTTTTTTAATTGTTCGTTACTAATAATTTACTACATGTCAAGACATGATTATTATTTTTATCATAGCTTTTAAATGTTATTGTAATAGTATGTTTTTTGTTTTACCCTCCTCCTCTAATGTTCGCCGAAACATAGATTCCATTGAAGTGAGCTACAAACGCCAGGTTTATCCCCGAGAATGTTGGTAGTAAGGGCTCGTTGAATCCCCCGTAGCCATACAATAACGCAGGAGTTGAGGAGCTTAATGTTGCATTCTAATAATAATAAATTACCAAATTTATTTATGATTTTAGATGTTTCTCTCGATGGAACAATATTTCGAATATTCCATCTTAGAATGGTCTAGATGGAACACAAACTGAAACATATTATATAACAAACCTTTTTCTTTACGATGTACATTGGGACCAATGTTCCATCCTTACTAGGATAAAATACTTGCTCAGTAACAAATGAATTCAAATCGGTCTTGTTAACTTTGAGCTGCTTTATTACCTACAAAAATATAAAATGTCATCAAATCCAAAGAATGCAAAAATTATGCAAGTAGTGTATGTAATTGCTTCACGAGGCATACAATTTTTAAAATTATGGCGTTACATTATAGGAAATTATACTAACCCGACAATCTGCTCGTCCTTGTATAATTTCACACCGATATATTGTTCCAGGTGAAATAAAACTCTCCAATGTAAAGAAGAACTCTTTTTCGGATTCTGATTGTCGCGTAAACCCAGAAATACTTCCTTCCGCAATATTTAATTTTTGAATCAATGTTCCATTCTCCAAGCTCCGTAACTCCAGAGTATGCTTCACATCTTTCATGTACGACATTACGAGTTTATCTCTGTAAGAATACCATAAATTATGGTAGTTATCTTAAAATTTTGTTAATATATGGAGTAAGCATGTAAACAGTTTATGTGTAGAATTGTCATTCTTACGTATCAACCACACAAGCAAAATTCATGACGCTTTTGGGATCCTCAGGCAAAAAAGTTGACATCAGTGACAGTGAAGGTTTCAGATTTAGCTCCGAAGTTTTGTTCACGTCGATGTTCAAACTGATCAGTTTAAAATTTGGAGCATCTTTATTTGTCTGGAACAAGAAGGTTGATCCGTGGTTGGTGATGTACTAGAAATATGATCAATATAGTAAATGAACAACTTCATAAGATCACATAACTATTTCTATGCTGTAAATTAGTATACATTATACATATACGTAAATGCAATATTTAAATGCTAATGCCACTAACTTTATACGACGCTTCCATAGCGTTAGGAAACACCGACACCATTTTGAATCTCAAAAATTCATCTATGCCATCTTCCAATGGAAATAAATAAACAGAATTGGAATTGAAGGCTTGAGTTGCTGAGATGATCAAATACTTTCGGTCACTACTTAACCGGGATTCACTGAAATTATGGCCACACAATTTGTTAATATATACCAGTATAGCATAGTGTTCAGAATAATATTACTGATCATTAATAATACGATAATCACAATCCAATGCGGAAACAAACATACCTACATGTAATTAAAGGTTTGTTGTTAGTTTGTTTAATTATTAATGGTTTTATTTTACGGCTTACAGTATGTAGTATAATGGATTATCCGGAAAATGTGCAATAAGGATATCTTCATCTTGTGAAGTGCCTAATAGATGGTAATAGACTGCGGGGTCATTGGTCAGCTCTTCAGATGCATTGCGTTGTCGACGTTTAAACAATTTCTGGAAAGTTTATGAGCAACTTAATGAGCAAATTACATATTTGGAATACTTAAGCAATAAATGTCTGTAGAAATTTTAAATTTGAAAGTATTAACCGTGTAAAAAATTCCTTTGTTATCTGCAGACCATTCGATGAAAGGAAACTTGGAATTATCCAGAGTGTCTGGGAAATCCTCTGCTGTTGACACATTTCTAAAACGAATTGTTGTCCAGTCCGCGCCATTTGTCTGAACGGAGTAAGCAAAAATATTGCCATCTTTGGAAAAATCGGTGTACATACTATTCGGTTCAATGGAGACTGAGCCATCCGAAGATAATTTGTTGACGTCTAAAAATTCTCTACCCGGGGTATCCCATGAATCGTGGACATGCATCACGCTGGTATACAAATATTGAATATGAATGATCAAGATGGATTACAATCCATTAAATAGCATAATAAATTGAAATACATATTTTATTTACCAGTAATTTTCCAGTCCCTTGTATACAAAAGTGAAGTAGCGACTACCGGCTTTGATCGGCGCAGAAACTCTGGTTCTATTTGCTACCTCGGTTAATTTATCCCGGATCGATTCCATTGCTGAGCTTTTATTTAGATACTCAAATGTGATTTCCTGTTCTTGGTGGACAAATTCTTTGACTTCGACCGACTCCAGATTTTCCATCCATTGATAAGGATCTTTTACCTGAATAAAGAATTTATAATATATTAGTTTTGCAATGTAATCACAACAGTAGGTTTTTATTTTAAAATCTTTAAACCTGCCAGATTTTATTATTGAATTGCTTAAAATAATTGCGACGGTATGCATTACTTATATTAAATAAAATAATCAAAATTAAAATTACTACCTCAACTCCAAAATAGTAATCGGAAAGGCTATCATCTCTTCTCACGTCTGGATACGAAAACCTAGCTGAAGCCGAAATTGTGAGTATTCTAAACAGAATGAGGAAGCCTTTTAGGGACAACATTTTGCTCTTGTGGTGAATTTCGGACTATGCAGGCATAGATGAAAAACATGAGGTTACGCCAAAGACGCAACTTGCAATATATAATTTTCCGGCCGTATGCATTTCTAATGTTTTGTTGTGATTAACAATTAGTAATACACGTGCCCAGGTGTAATTACAAAATACAACTGTTCAAGATTTGATTGCCTTAAATTAGTTAAGTTGCATTCAGGTAGTTTACTCCAGAAAATAATTACGCCCAAATGGTGATAATCGTGCACGGAGAGTCATTTGGCAATCTTGATGCAGTTTTCCATAGAATTTTCCACCCATGCAATTAAATCATGCCTACATAACACATTAAAATTTTTTGAGTGTTATATAAACTAGGTATATACCTATAATATATATTATGTGGTTCTAATGACCGTAAAGAACGCGTGCTGAACTTCGATAATCACTAAGTATTTATTTCTCGAAAGTGTTAATGGACAATTCAATCTCGTTTTTACTGCTTATGCAAACACATTTACATTTAAAGTTAGGTGTCATAAATTCTTAAGGTTTGAATTCCAAATCCAATGTTTCAGCAATAAACGACAATATATTAGTAGCGTCATCGATCTGAAAAGAACATAGTATTATAGAAATGATTTTTCAAATGTTAATAATATTACTAAATTTGCGAAAAGGTGGTATTAATCATATCTGTACATATATCTCATGCAGACTTACTTTCTGAGACGTTGGCACTCCTGTTCCGTGGCCGGTATTTTTCGCCACTAGTAACAATAACGGATTTGTCTGCGTTCAGAAAATGAATAGATATAAATAAAATTAATACCAGAACTGAGCTTTTATAATAAATATTCTTTCTATTCTATTCTATAATACATATAAGCTTTTAACATATTAATTTCAATTTATTATCCCACCTGTCTTGGGCTTTTCCCTATAGTATTCTGAAGCTCAGCTGCATACTTATACGAATGCAGGGGTGGTGCTCGGTCATCGTGATCAGCAGTAGTAACAAGTACAGCGGGGTATTGAACCGTTGCACTTTCCGGAAGATGAATATTGTGAAGCGGAGAGTATCTGTACAATATTTCAAATGTTTCCTTGTTATCCGGACAACCATACTCGCTGCAAGCGATGAAGCCGATGGTGAATTTCCGGATTCTTATCATATCCATGATTCTGTTGAAATCGATTAAAGTTTTCAACCAATAATAAAACTTATTTATAATATTTATATATAGTTAGATTTACGTAGGTATATTACTGATTATTATTAAAAATTGCGCGACATAAAAAACACATACCCTATATCAACAATGGCCGCTCCATATAATTCCGGTCGTTGGTTGACACACGCACTGACTAACAAACCACCATTGGAAGCCCCTTCAATAGCTAATTTGGATGCACTTGTGTAGTTATTGTTTATGAGATATTCCGCTGCAGCTTGGAAGTCATCGAAACTGGCTTGCTTATTTAGTTTTGCCCCTCCGTCATACCAGGACTTGCCATATTCCCTAGATTATTATAAACCATCATCATATATGTATTATCAACTATCTGTATAACTCTATAGGTAATAGGTACACGCCATTAAAGGTTGACATTTAAAAAAGCAAGATGAAGAATATTCATGGATGTTTTGTTTACCCTCCTCCTCTAATATTCGCCAGAGCAAAGACTCCATTGAAGTTATCCACAAATGCTAAATACTTGGCGGCATAGCTTGGTAGAAGTGATACAGCAAAACCTCCATATCCATAAAGAATTGCTGGTGCCGAGTTATCTAACCTAACACCCTTTGCGAGGAATTAAGAAATATTGAAACCATTCAATCATATTTAATTACAGTAAAATCTAACAAAATTCTGTAATGAAATTGTCTTCACCTTCTTTCTCAAAATGTACATTGGAATCATCGTACCATCTTTGCTGGGGTAAAACACTTGTTGGGTAACAAATGACGATAGGTTGGTATTGGGAACTGCAGGTTGCTTGAATACCTAAACATCCAATGAACCAAAATATACATAATATACTAATACTAATTACTGTAGTAACTACAATCATTGAAGCTATTGCAAATCTAAATTCATTTCTGAACACATAAATGTGGTCTTCACAGTTACCTGACAATCAGCCCTACTACCGTTGACAATGCACCGATAAATAGTTCCAGGCGACACAAAGTTTGAAAGCGAAAAGAATAATTCGTTAGTTTTGCTAAGCTTTGAAGTAGACCATGATATTTGTCCTGGTGGAAGATCCAGAGTCTGAAACAACTTCCCCGAAATTAAACAACGTAATTCCATGGTGTGTTTGACATCGTTCACGTATGAAATCAGGAGCTTATTCCTATACACAATAACAATATACATACACAGATACATATAATAGTAGTAGCTACAATGATAAACATAGTAAAAAACATGGTTAAAAAGGTATTTTATTAGTTTTAAAACATACCTATCAACTATGGACGCACTGTCAATCACATTTTTCGGATGTTCGTTCAGAAACGTTGATATGAGCGCAATTCTGGGACCCTTACTGCCATCTTGCGTCACGTCAACATGAACCGTTACCAATTTGAAGTTCGGCGTATCGTAATTAGTTTGAAATAGAAACGTTGTGTCGAGGTTCCCAATGTACTGTTATGTTTTGGAAATTATGGAATGAATCTTCAAAAATTAAGTAATTAAAATTAATTTTAATACCTATTTAGCTTTTTCCTCACCTTGTAAGCCGCTTGAGTTGCGTTAGGAAAAACGGGAATGATCTTGTCCTTGAGAGTTTCGTCCACGCCATCTTTCAAGGGGAATATGTAAATGCCATTTTCGTTGAAAGTTTGCGTCAAGGTTAGGACCAGATAATTTTTATCGTCCGTAACTTGGGATTGTCTAAAAAAATTGCATATGAATATTGACTCCATCAGCAATTTCAATCAATACAGTTGAAGTCATGAAAAAATACAAAATTATCAAGTATTATTAATAAATATCTTACAGGAATATTATATCTGGATTATTTGGAAAGACAGCAATTAAAATATCTTCTTTCTGAGATGTCCCCAATGTATGGTAATACACACTTGGTCTGTTGGAATCTGGATTATCCTCTTTACTCTGACGACGCTGAAAATTAAATCCAATGAAATTCAATATGTCATATTGGTATTTATAATTTGTCAAATTATCTATCAGAAAGGAGAATTTAGAAATAATCCAGTGCAACTACATTTTTGTAGTCACACCTATGAGTTTTGCCATGGCTTACAGAATAATAATATTCTTACAGAATAAAATATTCCTTTATCATCTGGAGACCATTGAATATACGGAAACTTGGAGAGCTCCAACTTATCGGGTAAGTCTTCTCCTGTTGTCACATTCCTGAAGTAAATTGTTCTCCAATCAGCGCCATTTTTCTGAACAGAATACGCCAAGATGTCGCCATCATGAGTGATATCAAAGAAATGCTCATAGGGGTCCATGGAAATAGATCCATCGTCTGACAATTTATTAATGTCCAAAACTTCGCGACGGGGACCATCCAGGGAGTCTTGGACGAATAAAACGCTAAATTAAAAAAATAATATTTGGTATTAATTTTCTTGCTTTTGGAAGCCAATGGTGCATACAAAAACTGTTGCAGATTATACAAATAACTACTAGAAATTTTGAAGGCCGGTGTTTTCAAAAAAGAAATAACGACTTCCGGCTTTGATGGGAGAGGTGCTCCTAGGGAAATTCCATAGTTCAGACAGCCGTTGCCGGATCGCTTCCTTCGATTTTGCTTTCTTTAAAAAATTAATCGTAAATTCGGACTGCTGATCCACAAAGCTTTTAGTCTCGTTTGACTCCAGATCTTCTAACCATCTGTATGGATCTTGTATCTGTACAAATGTACACGTAAATTCAGCTCCCCGTTCTTATACTTATAATTTATTTAAAAACTGGAAGCTCTCTTAGCCGTAGACTCAAAATAAACTTACCTTAGTTCCAAAGTAATCATCTACAGAATTTTGGTCCCGACGGACCTCAGGATAAATAAAACTTCCAAGACTCAAATGAATGAGACAAAGAAAAATAGGAAAAACCTTCATTGTTGCTTAAGTTTTGCAGACACCTTGCGCTCAGGTATCAAATAGTATAATGTCACAACAACATAACTTGGAGCTTATTATATAGCAACCAGTAAACTGCTTCATCCTTTGTGCATTTGATGTGCAGATGAACTTAGTATTCCATTCCAAGTTCGGACAAATGTCATTATGCCCAACAAAAAATCCAACAAACAGGTAGCTCTAAACATGCATCGTTAATCCTGTAGAGTAACAATGAACTTAAATGTGCGAAGTCACTGCAAAAAATCTGAATGAATTGATAGTCATGCAATGTGTAGTTTACATATCACTGCTGGATCTTCGCCTCATTATTCGCAAGATTATGCGTTTTATATGTAAATAATTATATTATTGTACCTTCTTAATAGTTCTCCATAACTACCTGAATGTGTCGGAAAGAACAGTCCTCCAAGGTCAAAGGAAGAATTCATGGTTTTATCTACACCATTTTATTCCTCATGAAAGATGTGAAATGAAAAACAGCTGAAATTATATTACAACTACCTAAAGAGAGATGTGTACACACAGCCAAGAGTGTGGGCATATTTTTAGATAAGAAAGACGAATTCGATGAACTCACAATTGTCGGATATTGATTATAAGTAAAATCCTGTTTTGGTCGTATGTTCAGAAGCAGTGATTTAGAAAAGTGACAAGTTACAACACAATGTTCAACAATGTATAAAGTATGACTTGCATCAGCTAATAAATGACTTCATTGTTCAATACAACACAGGACAAACTTTCTACCTTATTAATCTTATACAATATCAAGTGAAACATATGGATACAAATTTATGTCCTAAGCAATATGTAACTTGTCTATGAATAGATCAATGACATTTGATGATTTATATTTTGGAGTTTGCCAAGCTTCAAAATTTTATTCTGACAAAGTTTTACATAACATAGTGAAAGCGTTGAAAAACTTTACTTCCCACAATACCAAATGACCCAATGTGAAACAGAACATGACAGCTCTTTGTTATAAATAGAGCACAATCTACAAATTGTGCATGATAATTTCATAGTGTCAAAATGCATTGGATTCAAGGAGTGCAACGGCCCAGGAACCGAGGAAACAGACAAGCTTCTCGAATATGATAGCGGTTGAGGAGCCAGCACAAAAACCTTTCTAATCCCAACCCGTAACCTCCGTGCGGAGTTGTTCCAAACTTTCTCTGAAAATAACAAGTTTTTAATTTAAAAAATGATATGCCCAAAGAACATTGAAATTAGCATGCCGAGTTCTGGATGCAGTTTTACCTGATCAGTGTACCAATAGTAAGGTTTCGAATCAAGACCATTGGCTTTGAAGGCCGCTTGCAGCTCTTCAAGATCACTCAAACGCATGGATCCGCCTACGATCTCTCCAACATTGGGCAAAAGTACGTCAACCTAGATGAGAATTTCAAATGTGTTGATTTTTCTGCCAAAACAGCAACTCTGCTCCATGTTCTTTATAAATCATATTGGTACTCACAGATTCCGTAAGGTCCCTGTTTTCGGGACATCTCTCCATATAAAATGCTTTGATTCCAGCTGGAAATCTCGTGAAGAGAATGGGTTCATTAATAGTGTCTGTCATTTTCCTTTCAGGCATTTCGGGGATATCCTACAATAATAAATTAGATTAAAATTTTGGTGTGATAAGTACTAAATTTAAATGGTATTATCATTTGCATTCATGCACATACCTCTCCATACTCGTAAAATGTTCCATCCTCTTTCCGTACATCGTTATCCTTCAACCACTGTATACCTTCAGAGTAGTTCATGCGCTTAAACGGACGCTTAGGCACCTTGAAATCCTGAGAAGCAAAAGCAAGAAATTATGTAAGCATATACCACAACTAATTTCTATGCACCGCCTACTCTGTCTAAACAAAAAATCTTACAGGGTTGAGTTCAAACACCAAATCCCCACATGTTTTCAAAACTCGATCGACAACGTCACAAACTAGATCTTCTAAACTAGTTAGCAAGTCTTCAAAAGTGATGAAAGGGATTTCAGCTTCAACATGCGAATACTCCGCCAAATGTCGACGTGTTCGACTTTGCTCAGCTCGGTAACTCTGCGCAATGCAAAACACGCTTCCAAGAGAAGGAAGACAAGCTTCCAAATACAGTTGTGACGACTGTGTAAGATATGCTTGCTCGCCAAAATAATCTAATTTGAATAAGGTTGAACCTCCTTCTACTTGCGTCTGTACTAAAGTAGGGGGGTTGACCTCACAATACCCTCGATCAAAGTAATGATCCCGGAAGGCTTGCATGAGTTTCGATCGTACCCGAAGAACCTTGCATGTCTGGAAAACAATCGGAAACATCCATTTAGTGTGTTGCACTCTTATTACCTACTCTCACATATTTAAATCAAAAGCCTACATTTTCTCCACGGAGCATAATATGACGTTGATCAAGCTGAACATCAGGATGAGCCTCTTCGTTCAAAATTGCATCTGCTCCACCCGGAGGAGCCAACCCAATAGCTTCCCAAAAATCAACTTTCAATTCCACGCCACCAGGAGCCTGTGCAAAAAATCAATACTCGTTTATGAATGACTAACAAAACTACCGATGTTATTAATAATTCGAAAAACTCACCTTATGTCCTTCAGGGACCGGTACTAAAGTTCCATACAATGCAACGGATGATTCAGTGGACAATAAAAGAGCGTTATATGTTTGACAAAGTTTGTCCGTCAACACACTTTGTAAATATCCGGTGCCATCTCGAAGAGTAATGAACATCAAAGATCTTCCTATAAAACCACATAAATTAATAATTAACTTCCAAAACAGAAATATAGCACTTAACAACAGTACATAGTTGTATGTAGTTCCCTACCTTGTCGTCTTAATCTATGAACCCATCCAAAGACTTTCACTCTCTTGCCTTTGTTAGCACCTGCTTCAAGAATGCGAATTCTCAACGCGGGTGGTAGAGACGAATCTTCAGAAATGACAACCTGAAAGTTGATTTATTCATACATATAGACACCCGTTGTCCAATATTCTGATTTCCGAATAACGTTTAATACATTAATACATAAGAAAATTGGTTGTAAATTGCTGAAATGTTATTTATATCAACCTAATACATTATTATTCCTCTTCTGACATAAGCATACGATGCCTTTCTAATAAGAAGTTAAGATTATATATTTATACCTTTTTAGCTTCTTCCATATTTTTAACTCGTAGCTCAGCATCATGAGCTTCTTGAGTGGCAGCCGATTCTTCCTTTCTCCGCTTTTGTTCGTAAATCTTGACAACTTTCTTTAACTGTGCTTTCGCTATGGGCTCATATTTCTAAAAATAGGAAACATAAATCCATTTCAATTATTACATAAATATAAATTTCAATACCATAAACTCATTGACAATTTTTTGATCAAACTCACCGTGCCTTCTTCCTTGCCGTCAACATAAATTGCAGGCCAAGGTTCTTTTACAGCTACTCGCAGAGCATGCATAGACGTTTTAAATGGTTTAGTTTCGGATCCATCTCCAGTTTCGTCATTTCCATTTTTTTCGGACGTGTATATTGCCTCCTCTGTAAAAACGCGAGCAAATTATCATTATACATTGCTCCTTAATATTAAAACGCGTATTCAACCCAAAAAATGATGTGTTATATGTGTACTGTATACTCAATATAAAACTTACTAATTTCCAGGACGGCAAGTTGTTCAGTACATTCGGCAGCCATGATTTACTCCGAAGGTAACACTTTTCAGTCGGAAATCCAAAAACAGCTGTTGTCCCTTCAACGGCCGTATGCCTTATGCTTGGGGTAAACTCGAACGAGGACCTGATTGCTATCTGCAATTAACAATATACGTATTGGAAATATATGGAAAAACAACTCAAATATTGCATCAGCCTTGTTTGTCGTTTTAAAAACGTCCTTTCATTATCAAAACAGAGTTACGCCAAATTATGACGAAAGTGCATTTATCCCTGGTTGATTTGATGCGAAATACTAAATGATTAATAGATAATTTCGCAATTAATCACAATTTCAAAGAAAATAGATTATAATTTACCGAGAGAATTGGAATCCACACAGAATTGATAAAACTGCAATGCCGCAATTTGTCACTGCTGCTGCTATTTTCTTGCCTTTGCAATTATTGACGCACCGGTGGTTTGACCATTTGCACTTGCCGCTCGCCCGTGTCCAAGCAAGGAAATCTTGTTCTCTCAAGAATTTCAACAGCACGCAATTTTAACGGAATCCACTTGTCCACTTTCCACTTGTTTTACAAAATAAAAATAAATACCAAATCAAAAGATATCGTAATACCTTATTATAATAATATTAAGACGCTAAGAAAAAGTTGGTTATGTTATACCGTTTTAGTATTTATTGTTTATTAATTAATTTATTATATTTAATTATTATTAATTATTTAATTAATTAATTTATTTATTATATTTATTTATTATTAATTAATTAATTTATTTATTATATTTATTTATTATTAATTAATTAATTTATTTATTATATTTATTTATTATTTATGATTTATTATAATTCTATTACCGAATCAGTTTAGGAACCTTTTTAGAACACTGAAAAAATCTCACCTTACCCCTTTTCGATCCCGGAGACAAAGATATGAATGGCAAAAAATCGCCATCTACAATGGTGCTCGTGCCATTTGTATTTTTCAAAACTTTATTTTGAAAATTATTGTTCTGGAGCGGTATATTTTGAAGATTATAAAAATATCGTACGGACGTCGTTTGTCTTGTCTGTCGAAGTTCGTTTTCGTTATTCTTCGAAGTCGGCGTCGGCGGTCAGCGTCGGATCAATCCAGTCTGATTTAAGAGAAAGAGGAAATTATGTGTATTGTGGTCGAACAATAATATGTATTTAATTTCAGTTAATTGTAATTAAATTGTAAATATTTATTACGATTATTATTACTATTATTCTTGGCATATAGATTAGAACTTGCAATACTTGTATAAGATAATTGTGGACCAAAGGCAAGTACTGAAATTTCCAGAAATAGACGACGACGGTAGGTAAGTCTCACGTTGCTTGTAAAATTGTAAAGATAAATAGTACAATTTTTAAGGTTTATTTTTAATGAATTTATTTATGTGTAATTTGTACATCTTGTTTTTTTAGAGTGGAACCCTTTTTTTATAATTGCGTGGGTTGTTAGCTCCGTGGACAAGATTTGTGTAAGTGTACCAGTATTATTCATTTAATAAAGTCATCCAATTGTTGTTCTTACATACTTATACTCTGTTGTATGCATTCTCATAAAATTGTCGTAAATGTTGTTACAGGCTATTTAACTTGAGTCAGCAGAAAGCATTTCCGTTTGAATTTGGATCAACTACCTTTTTGTAGTGTTGGGTGTTGAGATTGGTAATTCTCAATCAAAATAATATAATCTTCTATATATCTAAATACAACCAATAAGTAGATATATAATATTTATATTAATTAATTAAATATTAAATTCTGACTCAGCTTTTTTGTATAGCTATGTACACGTGCTGCCTGCACTGAAATACAGAGCCAGTGATTAAATATATGTAATTTAATACTTTAATAGGACTTTTCAGTATTATGTATGTATAATTTCCCTCATAGTAACAGAATCAAAATAGTGTTCGTTATTAATATACTGAAGAGTATTGATGGAGCATTGAAGCTATTATAAATACAAGTGTGGATATATGCTTTACTAGTAATATTAATTCCTATTTAAACAAATATCATGCTGATTTAAATTGTAACAAAGGCAAACCAAAGTTGAAAGGCCTTATCGCCAAGTTCTTATCGTTGAAGATTGTACATAGTACACATATATACAAATATCAATATCGTTTGAACAGCATGGGATTAACCAGTAGTCGTTCAATCCACAGTCACTGTCAGTATTAAGGTCCACTTCCACTATTTCTGGCAACAACATATCTTTGGTGTATACGATAATTATTATATTTAATGTATGGGTCACATATACAAATGTAAATAAGGACTAAATCGACGCTACTAGTTGTCTATTAGGATCCCGCACTCCTGTGATATACAAGCTTGGACAGCTTCACAAAAAGTTTTTAGTATTTATTAGAAAAGATTCTAGTCTCAAAATTAATGATATTCCATTTTTTTCTTTAACTGATTCTTCTGATTCTGAATTAAAACCGCATTTTTGGTTGGTTGTTGACACTACCACCGGTAATTGACACTTGGCATTTTTCGTTTTCGATACATAGTGTAGGAAGTGTTGGAGTTTGTTTAAAGAGTTCATAGTATAACACATTTTCAAGTTTTTGTAATTTAAGTATTTGATTTTGTTATTTTAAGGATCTCTAATAATGTTTCATTTGACCCCACAGGGTTGATTTGGAGAAGTGCTGGGACTGATTTGGAGCATCGCTGGAAGTTGGAGCTGATTCGGAGTACATAGCTTAAAATGACGTTTGTTTGCATTGTGTGTCGAGAACTATTGACAAATCATCCCCAGAATGATGTGGACTTGACAGGTGCAGCAGGGCATTCCAGACTTCGGCCTAAAGCTAATATCGACATTGTTTCTACCAAGTGCGGCCACATGTACCATCTAATATGCCTTGATAACTGGTTTAATAAGCAGACGAATCCTAGGTTGGCTATAAGATAATATATTTCATTTATTATTGTGTTACGCTATTTATGTATTTGTGCGGTGAGGAATGAAACAATTTACCAATTCCGTTCGTAGGATCATTGATTTAATTGTTTCTGTAGACAAGAATGTCCTTACTGTAAGAGTGCAGTTGTAACGCGAGATTATCAGCGTATTTTCCCCATCGGTGATGAAGAAACGGACGATATTGAATCGCGTCTGGCCAAGGCGAAGGAGGTGCAGGAAGAATCAGCGATTCTTAAGAATGAAATGATACAGATTGAAAATATACTGGAGGAGACGGGAAGTCAGCTGCAAGATAAAGCCTTGGCTCTGGATATACTCCAGTAATAATTACTAGCAATGACTTCCTTCTTTGTAATCGATTTGTGCATACTGGACTTTTAAAAATTATAGGTATGAATTCAATCAGAAACTATCAGAAGTGCTGAATTGTAAAGAGAATAACAGACTTTTACAAGAAAAGGTGATGGTACTGGAATCTAAAGTTGCATCTGTGGTGGAGTCTCAAAGGGGAGAGAAAGTGAAACTAGAGAAGAAACTGGATGTTGCCAATCAACAAATTCAATCGCTAAAATTGGAACTGGACGAAAAGAAAGGATTGCTACATCAATGTGAACTGAATGGATCATTTAGTACCAATACCAATGATGTTCTTTTAACTGAAATTCAGTAATATAATGTTTAATTTTGTGACATTGCTTTCGGTGTGTTTGGGGGCTTATAGCATCTTGCCTAATAAACTAATTTAATATTGATGTAATATTTGCAACTTATGGTTTGGGCTTTTCAGAATGGTTTGTTTTAGATAAGAACGGAAAATGATTTTCGTATGAAGAATGTGCGGTTTGATTAATTACCCATTATAAGTCTCCGCTTTACTTTTGATCTATTGGATTATTTATTGGTGGTTTTATTTTTTAACAGCACGTTGCCTTGTATTGCATATAGCCTTTTCCTGCCAAAGCAACTCAATTTTTAAAAGTAGTTAAATTTGTAATTATTTAAATGGTTCAGGTCCTTGAAATCACATTTTTCAAGTCTTGCAATATCGCCAACTTCAGCAACCCCGAAGCATTCCATGGCGTGTCAGACTGATTTTCCATTAGCTATCCCAGTAAGTATATTCGTCACATATGTATTTTGAAAGTCCGGGCTATAATACACGACATACATTAGAGAGATTTGAAGAGCCAGCTGTTGAATTAGTTTCTTTCAGTGTAAAACAGCTTCACTTTCTTCAACTTTGTTGAATTATTTTAAAACTAAAGGTATTCTTCCTTGCAGGACAACTTAATTGATTCCATGTCCAGACTAGATTTGCTTGATGTGTTTACAAAATTTCTTCAGAATGAGAAGGAAACGCAAAACGGAAGGGGAGCTGGTAATTGGTCAAACCCGCAGAATCTTAACCCGCCACCCCTGCCACAACGACCATCTCCGGTCCCTTCTACCAACCCATTTTCAACAAAGTCCCAGCGCTCTACCCCTATAGGAGGGTTTACTGCCGATGTATCTAATTCAAACCACAGGAAGTCTCCTACCAAGGTCGAGCCTGCAAGGCCTACACCGGTAGCTGCCAAAAGAACTTTGGGTCAACAACCGCCATGTTTTTTCCCCGACTATGAGGATTCGTCCCCAGAAATACCACGAAGTGCAGCTCCTATGAACCTTTCCCGTTCGGCTTCAAGTGCAGCTTCACAACGAACCCCATTATATCGACGATACTTCGATTCAGAAGATTGTGGTATGTCAATCAGTCATTTTAGAAGTCAAGAAAAATAATAAACCCTAAGTCTTTCAACGTCAATAATACGGATTTCTGTCGCAATAAATTATATCGAACTCGGACATGGAGAGCAATATACTTTGCTCCATTTTGTATAGTTTCTACTGTTAAGCTCGCACTCTGCGTATAAAAAGATGTAACAAATCGATGTTTACCTACTGCCCATATGAATGCGCTCTATTTACTGACAAATGTTTTTAAACACCCTACTTAAAATAATGTAATAAAAGAAGAAACTGTATAACGTATAAGTAACAATATTTACGATTTTATTACTTTGCTTTTGAGAGAACAACTGAATTTGAACATCTACATCTGCAGCACTTTTGGCTCAAGTGAGCAATATTTGCTTTATACATGTTGACTATTTTCATTATTATTGGTTTAATGGAGATTCCTACTTGAACAATCCATTTACTTCTTCTTCAGCTGATGACGGAGGATCAAGAATGGAGTCGCGAAGCCGGTGCCGAGCCATGCCACGAAGTAGACTGCCAATTTCTGTCGGTTGTTAATTCCGAATGGCAAGTTCTGCAATGAGCAAACAAAAGGAGGTTCTTAAATCCACAACGGAATAACACAAACATTATTTGTAAACCTTTTCAACCCTTTCATCATCATTTCCCATCTATTTAGCTATGCTAGACTCCCATCATTTTTCAAAGCATCCCTACTTCGATACTTCGAAGTTCCATCTCAAGCTACTAATCCCCTGCTAATCGAACAGTCTGTTCCAAATCTTTTGCCTTTTACTAACGCAGCCCTTATGTACATTTATAATTGCAAATTCCAATCAATATGTACACTTATTACTGCAAATTGCAGGAAAGATAAACATTTGCAAATATAATTCGCAACCCTTGAACAACAGATTCCCGTCCTTTAGCAGTTAGCAGATAAGATTTCCCCTCATCCTCCAAACCATTTTCTTAATAAAATACATATAGGCCGAGCACTCAATTTCGAAACCTGTATGAAAGGTAGACAAAGTACAAAGGTCAACAATAATGATTTTTCGTGCAAATATTCCAATAATGGCAGTTACATACGTGAAATTATCAATTTGCAAAGTAAACTTTGAGAGATAAGTGTTTGGATTTTGGATGTTGGGAAAAATGCATTTTCATCCACAGGGATTACATATATATATATATAGATTATTGTGTAAATAATGTCCGGAATATTATTTAGAAATACTTATGATGTTTATTAATCTTCATATTATATTTTAGTTTGGTCTGGAGCATGCAATCACTCTCGTTGTTTTGTTGAAACACTTACCGATCCAACCAATCCCGAAGTATCATGGTCGCTTTTGCGGACGGCTGAGGTCATCAGTGTCCGGAAGTTAGGGATGAGTCTTCGTACGGAATTATTCATTGTAATTTATTATTATTATCAACAGATCCCCCGGGAGGAAAAATGTAGGATTTCTAAATTTTATTATCAGCTGCGCCCACAAGCCCACAAAAATGAATGGAGGTCGGTCGAAAGTTCCTCTGGCTCGCTATTATCTGCAATGCAAAATGTGTGATGTGATGATGAAGAGCTCTTCAGAGCATTCCTCTAAAGGCAGCCACGTGCTCGGGATTCCGCGGAAATTTGAAATTTCTCTAAATTTATCTCTTGCTTATCTCCTGCGAATAAAAGGTGCCGCTGACTTTTAATTTTAATCAACAGATTTTTTGCTTTAAAACAGTGTTTGACTAATGTCAAAATTTTTTGATTAAAAGTAATATTTAGTTAATTATTAGGTGCCAATATTTATAATTGTGAATTTATCTTTTTACGGGTAATTTATTAATTTTATAATTGGTTAATATTACGGGATTTGAAACATTTTTTGGAGCAGCAATGATTTATTAACTTTTTTATTCTTTATTAGTAAATTCAAAAATTAGAGTATTTATTTATTTAGAATTTAGAATAATTAAATATGGAACTTTATTTAATCTTGGTTATTTATGTATGTACTGAAAATAATTGCCGGATTGTGTTTGATTTATTTATGATATTTTTATTATTATTATTTATTTTATTTATTCATTAGATTTTATTAATTTTTGTTGATTTTTTTTATTATTTATTTATTTTGAAAATAAATTATGAATTTTAATGTTTATTATTCTGAATATTTTAATGAATTACTAAATAGTTTTAAGAAAGCTGACATATCTGTAGTAATATTATGCAATGTCATCCGACCACAATATTTTGTATCCGATTATTGACATAGTGACATATGTATGACTATTTTTCAGAAATAAGAAAATGGAACAGTCTGGATTCCTGGACGAAGTTAGCCCGGAGATAGAGCATTTGGTCCGAGAAGCCTTGCAGTCTCAGGGGGACTTGAGAGAGTATTCTAGGAATATTGAGAAAGAATTGAGAGAGGTGAATTATAGGAGCTTATGGATTCTTGGGATTATATTTTTTATTTATTACAATAATGTATTGTATATAATAAATTAAGGATTACAAGCGTTAATTGAAATCGTTGGAATTCGATTCACAATCAGTAAAAAAATTGTGCAAATATAATTGTTTAAATTGTGTCGTTTTTTTTGTGATTGCTTCCACAGGCTGAGAATGAATCTATTAAGGACTATATTAGAGAAAGTGGGAACATTGCTAGCCTTCACAATCAGATAGATGACTGTGATAAAATCCTAGGAGCAATGGAGAATATGCTCCTGGGCTTCCAGAAAGAGCTCGGATCCTTGAGTAATGAAATAGAAACGTTGCAGAAGCAGTCTATTAGTATGAGTGTTCAGCTTTGTAATCGACAGGCGGTTAGAGGAGAGTTATCGCTTTTTGTGGATGATATGATCGTCCCTGAGGGTTTAATAAAGTGAGTACGATTTTTTTAAGCTATTTGGAATTTGGAAAATAAAGTTGAAGACATTTTTGAAGTAAAGTAAATGCAGAATATACTTAAAGTTTGTACGAATAAGTTATTCCATGTTTTCTATTTAGAACAATTCTGGAAACGCCAGCTACGGAAGCAGTGTTCATTGATCAGCTGAAAATTCTCGGTCAGAAGGCACAATTCGTTGTGAGCGCGAAAGAGACACGGGCTGCAAAGGATGTGATAGATGTCTTGCAGAAACTAACCATTCGAGCGACAGCTAAAGTTCGGGAATATTTACTTGCTCAGATATATAAGTTTAGGAAGCCTGTGACTAATTACCAGATTCCTCAGAACGGCCTGTTAAAGCATAAGTGAGGATTGCTTATTCACGTTTCCACTTATTGTGTTGCTTTAGTATTAGTTTATTCTAGTAATGATTTATGGCTTTACACAGGTTCTTCTACGAATTCCTCCTTCAAAATGAGAAGAACATCGCCAGAGAAGTAAAGACAGAATATGTGGACACAATGAGCAAGGTGTATTTTTCATATTTCAAAACATATGCCGCGCGTTTGGCGAAGAAGCAAACTGCTGAAATTGCCAACAAAGATCATTTGTTAGCCGCTCCTGAAGACGTCAAAGGGAAGAATCCTGTTTTCTCGTTGGGTAAAAGAGCAGACCTCCTAACCGATTTGGAATCTCCAGCTTTAGTGCCTCATGCTTGGAACGGGCCGCCCCTTTCTTACGAAACACTTTTCCGTTCACTTGTATTTACTTTAGTTGACAACGGCTGTAGGGAATATTTATTTTTAAACGACTTTTTCCTCAGCAAAGGACCCGCATTAGCAGATTTGTTTGACCAAGTTATGGGAAAAACTCTTGGGCAGATTTTGGTAACAATTTTTATTTTTGTGAATTCATACTCGTACATGCACAGTTTAAGTACACAAATAAATGGTTAATTTATTGTGATGCCGTATTTATATTATAGACTGTTATCGAGGAAGGAGTGATGAGTAGTTGGGATGGAATCGGGATATTATTATGCGCTCATATCATTCTTCGTCTTCAGCTGGTGGCTCACAAGCGAGCTGTTCCTGCCTTGGATCGCTTTTTCGGCGCTGCTTTAGACAGCATTTGGCCTGCATTGGATCGATCGCTGTCCGCAAACACTTTGTCGCTGAGGAGCACGGAAACTATGCCAACTGATTTAATGCCACATTATGTAATGAAAACTAACTCCTTCGTTATGCATATTCTCGAGAATTCGAAATACCTAGTTAAACTATTTTTTAACAGATAACTAGAAGGTACGCAGAGTTGAGTAGTGGCCTTGCAGTAATTGACGGAGGATTCCCCCAAGATCGAGTTAGGAAGTCTTTACAGTGGTTGCAGGAGGAAATGGACCAAAATTTGGTGCGAATGGCCAGTGCGTTCCAAGACCGATCCAAGCAGTTGGTTTTCCTCATAAATAATTACGATCTGATTCTATCTGTTCATTTAGTAAGCTTTCAATTTATAATCTAATATGAATTAATATCCATTTTGAACTTGACAGTTTTTACAGTACGAAATTCATTATTATTTGACAGGAAAAAGGACAGGAACCAAAAGAAAGTGACAGATTTAGAACCTCCCTTGCTGCAAGGACGACAGAGTATGCTGAGGAAATTCTGTCACCACACTTTGGTGGAATGATTCAGTTCGTAAAAGAAGCAGAGCACCTCCTTCAGTCCGGTCCTAATCAAGCAAAACTGCAGGAGAAAGAATGTAAGAGATTGTAAATATTTACGAATCGATTGTTTAGATTACGGATGGAGTCACATTTCTGATTTTATGATATTCTAATTTTTTCTGTGAAAATTCCATTATAGCCCGAGTATCAAGCATAATTGTTTCGTTCAGCACCGTGTGGAGGCCAGCGATTGAGTCGATAAATCGAGATGTGATGTCATCATTCCCTAGTTTTCGTACCGGTGCCGGAGTATTACAACAGGCCTTAACTCTTCTAGTGCAATATTATCATAGATTCCAGAATATTTTGAGTGAGAACTTTCCTGCTGTAGCAGGTCGTCAGGATGTAGTTAATATCCATCAACTAATGGTTGAAGTTAAAAAATACAAGCCAAACTTTTAGATGCAGTATTATTGATGAATAAGACTGCTAGATTTTCTAGAATCTACTATAATTTTTACATATCTATATATTCAAATCAAGTCACTTTAAGTTAGTCCTACATTCTAAATAAAATTTATTTATTTCGAGTATTAATTATTATTCAGCAATATATATGTGAGTCGAATTGTTTCTGTTATAGAATAAAATCTAAACATCAAATTCTGAAAGCAGTTATAAGGCTTCATTAGTCAATTACTGTCTTTCGTACACGGTCTAATTGTTTAAAAAATGAAACATTTTATGCTTCCTAACCTTAGTTATACTTTTAATTATGGATGCTTATTTATTGTTATTCGAATAAATTTCCATACACGACAATTCACTAAGACCATTTTATATTGGAATTATTTCCATTTATTATTTATGTAGGGATTATTCCCCACTTAATTTTAATAAGGATTTACTATTAAAGATATGATGCTCCCTAAGGCTTATGCTGCTGGAACCACGAATTCATGGTCGTGTAGTATTTAGTAACCCAAGCAATGTTATTCCGAATATTATTCAATGAAGTATTTATGGAACTCTGAACGCTTGCTAGCTCATTCTTCTTCCCGTCAACGAATGTTTGCAACTATGTATCAAAAATAATAAGGTCAGTATTGTATCAAAACTACAGTAAATGTCTTTTTTACTTAACAATAATCTTACATCTTGTAGCTCCGTTTCCTTGTTCAAATATGTGCTTAAAGTGGAAACAATGCTGCTGAAAGCATTGACACCACCAGTAACTGTCTTCAATTTAGTGTAGTCCCCAGTAGCAGAATCGTCACGAATTCTTCTTAAGACTTCTGTTCTGAACATACTATTTCCAGCGGCCTTTTGGAATATGCTTACAGTGTATTTACTTAGCGGGTGGCTTGCATCCAGGGCATTTTCAAGCAGCCTAGATTCAAAAACAGGATTAGAGGATATTCTTTGTAGTGATGAGTACTAAATATTTGCATTTATAGTTTCAGTATCTGAACTTACACTTCAAAAGCTGGTACATCTTTTGTACATGCCAAGGCATTCACTAAACGGGCTTTCTGGAAATCACTTGTCTCAGCTTCAAAAACTTTCATAATGTGATTAAATCCGGCATCCCTTCCTTGAGCGGCAATAGCGCAATAGAGTACTGGCTGGAGATCCAGAGCAACTCTGCAAATGCAAAGGGTTATTAACATATTGCATATAATTACTTAAGTACTTATAGGTGAAACACATAAACATGTTATTTAGATACCAAATCACTTTTCACTTAAGTATGTTCATGTACTTCACCAGCCAACAAATTACTTACGGGTTTTTGGGATCAATCTGCCAATTAACAAGAAGCTCTTGAGCTCTGATTGTACAACTAGAACTTTCAACAGCACAAGCCCAATCAGCTAGTCTGCTTCTATAAATGACTTTCGTTCCCATTTCCGTTTCTCCTTGATTCCAAGTGACATCTCGTAAAGCAGCATCTAGTTTGGGGGCCAAGTACTCCTATACAGATGATTACCATTAAGATTGTGTACAGTGCATAAAGGTTTTTTATACATTTTTTTGATGATAAGACTTATGCAGAAGATATAAGAAGAATAGTATTAATGTCTATAAGATCAACTACCTTCAAAGCAGTAATATCTTGGTTGTTAAACATCTGCAAAGCTTTGGTCAAACCTCTGAACACGGAATACCACACTACAAAATCAGTTTCGCCTTGAAGAGACGTCGTCATATCTAGTGCTGTTGTGATTGGAGCATGGCCTGGTAAGGAGATTAAGTTTATTAGACACTGGTAGCTTAACTGGAATTTAATTGCGAGGTGAAATATACACGAGATTCTTACCATGTTGAGCAAAGGCAAAGTAATCGTCCACCAATTGGCTTCTGGATAGTCCACTGATTTTGGTTTTGTCAGCGTTAAGTTGAGCTTGAATCAACTTTACCAAGGTGTCATCATACAGAACTCGGTAATACCCTGCAAGCATAGACAACGACATCAACCTCGTAAAATAGCAATATATTTTTAATAATCTTACTACTATAACCAACTACAAATGTACGTCTGAATAACAAAATGGCTCACCAAAACCATCAGGATTAAGTACAATCCATTTTGATGTATCGTGAGGATAGCTAGTCATTAAAGTGTCTTGGGTCAACCAGAGGACAGGAGTGTGGTTTGAAAATGTCGTGTCTGGTGTTGCAATTGGAATTGGAACCTCCCATAATCCAGTTCCCGGAGGGTTATCCCCGACGGGTAGGTATCGTTCCTATGGAAAGTAAACGAATGCTAAATACATTACATCTGCATCCATAAATTAACGCTATTGTCAAGCCACATTTAAATTTCTCTTTTACCTGTGAAATATAAACTCTACTGGCTCCAACTTTATTCACTCTAATCACAGGATAACCAGGTTGAGTGGTCCATGTGTCCATTATCTCTTTCATTGTTTTGCCGGCTGGAATTTTATCCTTAACATACTCATGCATTGTTTCAAATAAATTATCTTGTTCTGTTGATTGGTACGCACTGAAATAAAATAATATTTTACTCTGTAAAATACCATAAAATTAAAATTAAATAATAGCTATGAAAAACGACATTACAAAATGTATTTAAATGATCAACAGATGGCTCACTATTTTTTCAAGTATTCTTGTAGGGCGGTAATTAATGCATCGTATCCTAAGAATCCCTCCATCATCCGGATGATGGAGCCACCCTTGTCGTAAATAATAGTACTGGCACTAGATTGTTCGTCAACACCGTTTTGTAAATTCAATATGGGCTGATTAGGGCCAATGTCATAGGCCATGGATCCTTGAACCGAACCATAGAGAAACTCCCGTCGTTGATCGAACTCCGGGTATACTTCATTCAATCCCAATTGAGCTACGTAGGTGGCGAAACCTTCGTTGAGCCATATGTGGGCCCAATA
>JAQGAK010000878.1:0-48646 GCA_034696945.1 Lipothrix lubbocki | reverse complement strand
AGAAAATCTAGAACCGGCGAATTAGCTCTTTCTCTCATCGTATCAGAAAGAGTAGTTGGTCACTGCATTATCTGCAAGAATCCCATTGGTGCCGGATACGGTTTTACCCGACAAAATACCCTTTTTCCTACAGTCAGAGCTCTCATTCTTTACTATTCAGCTCATTCGTTAGCAGAGTTCAATCCACAATTACAAACTTGTTTAAAGTACCCGGTATTTGCTAATATACAATCCGGTTCTCACTCTTTGATGTAGTGTTGCAAAAATAAGATTGTCTTTGTACGCACAGACTGCTGTTTGATAAGACTTGACAAAAAGAAACTACGAGCCCAAAAACGAGAGAATGTGAAACGTGACATGTGTTCCATGATATTTGCTAGAATGCATGTGGTACCTGATTGGCTTACGATAGTTTTTGAGTTAGTTCAGTTCGCAGCAGATTAGTGGAACTTGCGCGATGATATTTTGCATTTCATTTAGTCATCCAGTAATGTGATTTTTGGGAACGCGATTCATAAATTTTGTTGGAATTTTTCCTCTAGTTTGATATTTAACTTTTATACTGCTGAAGTTAATCTTGTTTTTTTTGTAGAATATCAGTGCTGTTGTTCAGTTTGATGTATTTTTATTATTATAGCTGTGAAAAAGAAATTTCACGCTTGGATATCTTTTGTTTTACGAACACAGTTTGATCAAACTAGTTTAAAATTGTGTTTTGATTGGCAATTCGAAACATGAAATCGACCTTCCACCAAGCTGTTGCATTGTTTTAAATAAATGAATGTATAAGCGAACATAATTTAGATATTACCAGTGTTTACTCACAAAGAATCCTAGTTAAATTAAAATTACTCTAATTGGATCTTCTCAATGACCAAATATAAAAACGTTAGGTTAGAATATTGTACTTGAATATGCTTGGAAATGCCAGCGGAAGTACTTGACTGTAGTTAGGTTTGGAAGCGCTTTGTGTAGGTGCTTAAATTTGCCAGTTAGCTCCTTTTTGTAATACTTAGTTTTTGGTGGGCGACTGAAATTGGTGACTCAAGCAAATGCTATTCAATTACGTCTTCAATACTGTACTATGTCTCCCGAGCTCAATGATAATGCACATTTGTACAACTTGGAATCAGTCCATATTTGTTGAACTAATTTGCCAATTTATAGTTTTTTAACCTTGCTTCAAATCGTGTGTTCTTGATTCATAAGCCATTTATAATAAAATGTTATACATACATACGAAATAATTGTATTGCTTCATGAAGGGCAAAATCTTAAAACTGGAGCTGTTAAAATAAGTTGCATTTTGGTGTAATATGTTTAAACGTAACTAGCCCGCAATCTTATTTTATGATTAGTTTTCTCCGTAGATGTAGTTCTCGATATTAAAGTGCAATGAAACTACTCAAATTCAAAGCAAAAAATGACTTTTTGTACGACTGGGATAGATTTTTGAATAATTTCGGCTGACTTATTATGTAAAATCTATTACTTCTCCTTTTGTCTGAAAAAAAAACGAAAACTGCCCTGACTTTAGAAAGTATAGTGTAATCATCTTTGAAATCGTTCTGTAGTTAGCGTTTGTTTCATTGAATGTGCTAGTTACATAAAAAAATAATATAAGTAAGCACCCCAATGTGTATCATGAGCTTGAAGGCGTAATTTAAGAATAACGAGTATGTACGAGTAAGTGTAGATGAACTATTTTTATTATGCAGATCTGTCAATTGACTTTGCAAACTTGTTTTTGCTATGGTGTTTATATAATATATTGTTGTGTACTTTGAAACTGTTCCGTTGCGTTAAGGGTGCGACTTTTGGAAGTGTGCTCTTGCAAATGAATGTGCATGCCTTCAGTTTCTGTTGGTATAATATTTCATGTATGTAATCTAAAAATTTATAAGTATAATATATGAGTGACCTGAGACAGCATAACAACATTCAGACTTGATAAAATCAGAATATTAGTGAATCGTGTGGATATTATTTTGAAGAAGAGACTCATAAAGCGTGCATTTAGGTGTGTTAAAAAATGTAAAAAATTGAGTTTAAATTAGTGTGTTCAAATGAGAATGAAATAAATGAAGGATTATTAATACACATAACTCTAGTCGGAATTCAAATCATCAACAAAAATATTGTTGTATGGGTAAAGATTTAAGGAGTTAACATATACTGTATTTTCGTCCTAAAAGGGCCAATAAAATTTGCGAATTATTAATCAGACAGCTGCATTTCCAGCGATCTAAAATCTGTCACTCAGCTCCAAGGTAAAGGAATGAGCTAATTTTAGATATTTCTAAGCTGTATTTGAAAGTTAGACCTTTTAGAGGTAATTCAAAAGCATAATAAATAATTACATGACATTAACAAAAACTTATCCGCACGAAAACGAATAGCGTCCAATGTTCTTGTCGATTCACAATTTCGTGTATTTCGTCTATATGAAAAATTAAATCCAATAGTTTACTTCGGATACTTCTTCAAAAAATTTGTCTTGAACCTTGATTTTTATGTAAAGATTATTATAACGTACTAATAGCTTCCATACGTGTACACGTAGTGATTGAAACAGAAACTGAGTGCAAAAACTCCAGAACAAACATGTGTTACAAAGTAAAATGTGGTAAATAGCATTAAATTACTTGCAATGTATAACATCTTAAGTAGTAACTATGATTTCCGGCGTGGTAAAATATTGATTATCCGGTATTTCTCTGATGTACGGACAATGATTGTAATTTTCAAATACCGTAGATGACCGTTTCCACTTGTTATTGTTTAGAGACATAATAGACTATGTTACCACGACAAGGTGCAAAAGTGCAAGTGGCTGGCCAAAGTTGCTATAAATAATAAATTATTATTGTATACAGTATATTTTAAACACCGACAACAGATTATAAAAAGATATATGGAATATTTTACCCGCAGCGTGTGTATTCTTAAGATCTGACTTATATAGAATCAATTGCACATTAAATAAATGAATCAAGAATAATTTGTTTAAATTTGCAGAACTTATACGGCACAGTGTATAGATAAGCACAATATTTTTTGACTTTGTATATCCATTATATACTTGCATATAGTTTTGTCAGTCATCCATTCCATGTAATACTTCTGCCATTCATAATTTAATTAATACAATATGTAATTACATGTAAGTAATTACTGTACGCTTCGAATAATGCAAAATTAATGTAACATCATACATAAACCATATGGTTATATTGATTTCAATAAATGTGTGGCAAAAATTACAAACTTCTGCATTTGTTAATGTACATGTATATGCAGTTTCGCTTATTTCGTCCCATATACAGAATTCAACAATTGTCCATTGTAATATGAATAACCTATCGCATTATTAACTTATAAGTAATTCGAGCACCAAATCCCAACCCAAAACCTGCCCCACTTATTAAAAACCCCCTTCTGAGACCTTTGGAACTCCCATGTAAATATATGGACATTGTTGAAAAATTAATTTTGTGTGTATACGGGTCTACTTTGATGTAAACTATCCGTTTTTGGTATTAAATGAAAAAACTGAAGCAGAGAATCACCAACGTTTTTATAATTCAAAAGAATTTATTGCATTTAAATGATTTCTTGAAACTCCATTTAATAATATTATTTACATCGACATCGTAAATTTTTATAATATGAGTCAACTTTGATTTTGATAAAATCGCATTTAAGTATTTCTCTTATTCCTAGAATTCTATAGAGGCATCTAAAATAACAAATAAGCTGTAAAAGTAATTTAGGAATTATTCGCCGAAGATAACCCATTTAATCATATTAAAACCCCTATTCTCCTTTAATAATTTCGTAAATAATATTGTAATTTGACAATATAGCAGCTTGTAATAAGAATGTTATTGATTTCCAAAATAAATTAATACAATATTATCATATTATGCCAAAGATCAGCATCAGCACCATATAACATTCTCATGTCCAAAGTTCCACAGTTATAATAACAATTTTTTTTAAACTACAGGCATAAACAATATTGTTATAGTATTAATATTATTTAATTTATACTGTCATAATTTGCACAAAATATCCCAAATTTTTTCGCATCTTTTAATTTATTATTAAATAATCATTTTTACGTTTATACTAAGTATCTACATAATATAATTTAATAGTCATAATAATTTACAAGTATTATTCTATATTGTATTTGTGTAGGTTTCTTATACGCTGCTGGGGTTTTTAATATTTATTATATATTTATCCGCAATTATATTTAAATCAAGTAATATCGTAATAATGAAATGATTTATACTAGAAACTACATATGTCATAATCATATATACATATATATATATATGTTTATAAATCATTAATTAAAATCAAACAATATGTGTAATTATACGTATTTACATTTAATTATATTATTTAATTTTAATAATAATTATATGTGTGTGAAGACTTATTACTCATTTATTAATGTAACATTTATTGGTCTCAAGATTGTTGAATAAATGTCGTCGGTACTTTTAGAACGTTTTTACTATTTTTTAGTATTTTAATAATAGTACTCCACGTCAACAACAAAACTATATTGTTTTAGCACTTTATAGTTTTTAATGCTTAAATTACACAAAAAAAATTAAGTGCAGTCAAGATATTACAGATATTTTATATAAGTAGATGTAAAGTTCTGCTATATAGTTAACCTAAATAAAACATAAGTTCCTCATCAGAGTAAAAATAGTAAATAATAATAAGCTCCAACTAAAACTTTGTCTCGTCTTACTCCGACTCCATTTTGATCATGAGAAAAAATTATTTAGTATAGTTTTCTTAAAAATGTTCCATTTTGAATAATAATATTTATAATTTCGTTGTATTTTATTTCCAGTTTCTTTTCAGCTGTGTCCATATTAGTATTTTTACACAATAATTTGTGGAATTTATATTTAAATATTTTTGTTGATATATTTTACTAATTTATTTATTTCATTCCTATACTAGTTTTAGTATCTACTTATTGTTTTTTATTAATTTTTTTCAATTTTTATTCGTCGTATTTTTATCATACAATTTTGGAATGCATTATATTATCTAGAATGTGTATACGTCTATAACTTAATATATTTTTCTGTATATTCATTTTTGTTCCGTTATTAAAAACCCACGCTTTCCCTGGCTTTCCAATATTGTAATAATACATGTACATATGCATGCAAAAACTGTTTTCTCAGGTAAATTAAATAATAAATATATCTACCTTTTGATTCACAAGGGTGAAATTATGTAATAATAATTTTTAAGAATATAAATAGCTTACGAGTTTTCGACCTAATGTTTGTAAATAATTAAATATTTTAAAATAATTAACTATTTTAAAAAATTACATATGTTATGAGGTCAGGTAAATAGTTGTTATGAACATTCCCGTTGTCTCTGATTTTTTATTCATATTAGTTTAAAATGATTGATTTCACGTTTGTATATTGTTTCTTTCCGATAGATGATAATAATATTAGAGGTACTTTTGTTTCCAAGCTTATTTTTGATTTTGATACTCATGTTTGCAATATAAATTTTTTTGACATTCTATGTCTCGCAATTTATTTTATGTTGTTTTTATTATTACTTCTCATCCTTTTAATTTCTTTAATGCATATAATTGTAGATGATAAATCTTTGCTTATATTCCTGGTTTTTAGCACGTTTCATTCAGGTAACAACTGTGTCCAATATGTCATCAATATTAAGAGATCAAGGGAAGTTTCCAATATGAATTTCTGACATGGTTTGTTTTTCTCAGATTATTATTTTTTTTCACACTCCGCCTATCTATATTTTAATATTACCAATTTCTACCTAGCATTCTAATTTAATAGCTGACTATTTTTTATAAGAAAATGTGTGGAAATAAATAATTATTTAATTTAAATTATAATTTAAAATAATTTTTATAAGAATTAATTTTTATCCATTAGCCGCCATTGCTTAAATAACCTTCATTTCCCATATACGTATCTGTATATATTCGAACCTTACAAATATTAGATTAATTTATATAATCATTTTAATTCCAACCTGTTGAACACGGAAGAGTCTGAAAATTTTAAATATCCTATTTTTAGCATTTATATTATACAACGTCCTAAATAGTATATTACATGGGTTGACCATCAGAATTATATATGTACACCTTTTTTCTTACAGAGGTAAACGAATTTTAAAGTATAATAATTATTCAAAAAATATCAACTTGACCAGATTATTTATTATTTGTATAGCTGGGTCATTTAAAGTAATTCATTATTATTGTAAATATTATAATATATAGCTTCTATACTATTACGGTTTTTACTAAATATGTACATTCAATTTTCCTATAATCTGGAATCAGATCCGGTCCTCCCAAAATTGGAGCGCTATCAGTCTATTTGAGAAATTATTCGTATTATTTTTTCTTATTATTGAATAATACACATACATATTTACATACACATGTAGATGTATATAAATATAATAAATTACTTTAAATAATTATCATCCAAATTATTTTAAAAAAGATTTGAGAAATGCAATTTTTATAGGAAAATTCAACTGAAATCACATAGGAAACTTGAATACAAGTTTTTGCAAATAAATTACAAAGTATAATTACGGTGACTGTATATATGCACGCGTTGCATGAAAATGTAAATACTGAGGATTCTCCAGACGACTTGCTAACTAAGCAACTGCTCTGGTCATTAAATTTTACACTGAAGGGAAACAAACTTTCGGAACAAAAGCAAACCTTCAAGATTCCAGGAGACGATGTACTTGTGAAAGTTTGTGGTGACTGACTTTCTATAGCATTTACGTTTTGGGGAAAGAGTGACTGTCTCTCTCTCACACACACGTGTATTCTATAATTTCCATAATTTTAACGTTTTCCATTTAATTTCGTGTGTGTGCATACATACGGAGATTAAAATAAACCTTGAGTATTTTCTTTTACTTACTTGTACACACTAAAATACAAGTTTGTTATAATTTTACTATTACATACATAGCTATATACTACATACTCTCAACTCAAACTATTGGATTTAAATAATTCCTTGACGGGTCTAAAAATTTCACGCTGTAAACTATATCCGAATAGTAAATCTCAAAATCCGACATTTTTACGAGGCATCAGCGTCAATGCCGCAAAGATTCATATCCATTAATTAAATAACAAAATGAACCAACAAATGCTATTATAACACTACTGTTGCACTTTTTCATCCTTGTAGAATCCGAAATTTAGACCATGTGGGTACATTTTAAATACTGATTACATACATAAAACCACTGTAAGAATTTAAGGGGAACTGTGATATTTTTTTCAGGAAATAATTAGAAAATTATTAAACCAATAAATAAATAGTAATATTTTTTAGATAATTACTTGAAGGTATATGAAGGTAAAACTAACAGGTAATTTTTTCAATATGTAACAAGATGAGCTCGAGTTTATTATTTTTATTTTATACTGCGGGGGAAGTTTTTATAGTTGGATTGCACATATGCTGCTGCTGTGTTTGACATTTTATTAAAGTGTTGCAGATGTGGATATTTAATTTAAAAAACTGGAATAATAAAATTCCTTTAAGTTCCTTTTTGCAAAATATAAAACTCTAAAGAGAATTTTTTATGGAGAAAAGTTTATATTTTGGATCGTGTGACAACAGTACAATATTCACTGCGTCAACAAATCAACAAGACCGTCTAAATGTCCTTTGTGAAGTTGAAGAATAGTATCAGGAATTTAAATATTGGAATTCCGGCGTGCCATTTAAGAGGAGATAAAAGCAGTTTGAAACAATGTGGCTCACAGTACAAAAGAAGGAGCAGGATACAGTAATAAAAGATAAAATTTTGTAATGGGAGACTTCTAATAAGATCTTAAATAAGTATAAGTATAGAAGATATTGGGAGCGTACAGAGATGAGGTTAACGAAAACATTGTTCACCGTGTGCATTAGAATTCCACGTGCGACCAGTTTTATTATTATTACTATTATTACAAGTACTCAAGTATTATTACTACAAGAAGTATTATTCCTCAACCTTTTCAATGCAGCGGGAGGTGAAGGAAGGGCAATGTCATCAGATCCCGGACTGGTTTAACTTAATGTTATAAAGGACGAGTGACAAATTTTGTATATATGTATGTTTGTATCTCCTTTGGCCGCCGGCACCAACAGCAGAAGCATCAACAACTATAGTGCAATACAAAAAAGGTCAGAGGTTACGAGATCCCGGTTTCCCGGTGAATCCGTCCTCAGCGGGTGTCGGTGGAACTGACTACTGACTATACACATACTTATATAAGTATACACATACATTTTGCAAGTTGTGCAAGGAATCTTATTATCATCGGTTCGGTCGATGTAAGATATTATGTACGTAACAGCAGCAGCAGCAGCAGTATCAGCATGGCAACAGCATGTGGTAGTAATAACAAGGGACTGTAAATTCCAGCTGTCGCTTTCTGTCCTTAACATTTCCCGAATTTCGGATGTGGACTTGAATAAGATATACATAGATAAATGTGTATTTTCCTTTTCAACATATAACGCTCAACTTCAGAATATTTTAAAAGTCGGAATAAAAGGAAATATACATACTTAAGACATACCTACCCATTTTGCACCAAACTCAAAAGTTCCATTACAGATTACCCACTGTACACTCATTGTATATAAAGATGTACATATTTTTTTTATCTCCAAAAGCCAAAAAGGACCAGATTTACAATTCACCCGAGAAGTTCCCAGTTATAATTCCCTTGAGAATCATCAAGCCACGCGCAACGTAAACGGATGAGGAGAAAAGAGAGGAGGAAAAGCAACTTTACAATATGAATAAAAGTACGGGGTTAAATCTGAGAAGTATAAATAATATTTTTGGAAATGATTAGGGACAGCAATGATGAAGAAGATTCTACTTACATATAGCGAGAAGATAGAAATAATGGAAATATAAAACGGAATAATTATTTTTTACGTAAAGGAATTTTTAGAGAAAATAAAAACTATTTCAAAAGCTATATTTCATTAAGTTGATTAAATCAGTAGTATTAAATAATAACACATTTTGCGGCGGAAAAAATAGTATTATTTTACGTACATATACTTTGAGGTTATTTTTTAATTAATATTTATTTGTTCTTGTAGGTTGAGGTAGAGTTTACTATACATGCATTTATAAAGTATTTCTTCTTGCTTTAAGGATAATAATACAAAAATAAAAAAGCGCGTATAGATGTTGGAACAAAAAATAAAACAAAAGGTATATAGTAATAAGTTTTGATTCTGTCAAAATCTATATTAAAAATTAATTATTTAATAAATGTAGATAATATAATTAATTACGCATATTGTATTTAGATATTATATGGTCCACTACACGCTACAACGTCTTTTTTGTCAATAATTAATTAACAACAACGACAATCAACGGATGAACTTTACAAAATTAGTAATACATATAAGTATATATGCCTATATACACGTTTTATATAAATTATTCAAGTAGTATAATATTGTTGAATTAGAATTATTCATTATTTATAATTTATTCTTATATCTCCCTCTACTTTATTTTTAGGTAATATGTTCTTGTTCTGGTACATTCTTTATAATATGTATATGATTTCTGAGGATTTGTTATTTCTTCCGTTGTTCTAAATATTAATTAATTATATAATAATATTTATATATAATTATATAATATAATAATATGTTTTATAATATATAATTTGCAACAGCAAATATATAGATTAGTAAAAGTGTGTAATTAAGTGAGATCAAGCCACAGAACACTTCTCCTTGACTTTATTTGTCGAGTTCTTCGAAGAGCCTTTCGAACCTTTGGAATCCAACTGGAGACTCATGTTCCGATTCTTCTCAAGGGTTAACAACTCTTGAAATAATTCTTGCACATTGTGATTCGTTTTTGCGGACGTCTCAATGTAATTGCACTGCCATCGTCGGGCCTCCGCCTCTCCGTCTTGCTGTAATTTAGGGGGAACAAGAGAAAAATAGGTTATCAAACATGTTTGAATAAATCAATTAGTAAATATTATAAAGTAAACAAAATGATTTAATTATAATTAGTATTTATTTATTGTATTTATTACTCATTTTTAAATATTTATGCTTACGCAAATTGCAATGCAACTTAAAAATAATTCTCATACAGAAGTAACAAGTATAAGGAAACATTGTAAAAAGATATGGATATTTGTTATTGAGGCGCAATAAATGCAAGAAAATCGATCTTCATTATATCCAATTTCAGATATTCGAGAAAATCCTGATTTATTGAAAATGAAATTTTTAGTAATTTAAGCTTTTTTTAAAAGGGAACCCAAGGGAGGCTTTGATTGAGCCACCAAGCTTCCTTCATTCCTTCACATTTTATGTACATCCCTATACAACGCACATACAACTACACATTCAAAACAGCAGGATTGAGTAATTGAGGATGCAGATAAAATGTGATTTCCCTACAGAAATCTTCATCCGCCCAAAATGATGCTTTTTCATCCCCCCAGGGACATTAGACGGCTGGCTAGCTACCACTTTTTTATTTACCATTTATTCATCCTCCAACTCCCACCCAAAAGCATATACATAAGTATACCAAAACAATGGTGAATTTTATAATGAATTTGAGCTCGAAAAATACATATATACCATACCATATGTATGTTAGTACATGTAATTACTTACGAATCTACCAAATATTTTATGCAATTCTCGCAAAAGCTTCCATTTAACAGTCCTACGAGTTTTTCAAACTTGAAGCTATATTAGATCGTAGATTCCATCATGAATTTATACAACTTATATGACATGACAATCCTATATGAACGCCACTATGAACATTTTACCCCTCCCGTCCAATAAAAGGTTCCACCATTTCAAAATAACCAAGCAGATTTATGGAGCAGACCAAGAGTTGGTTTGTCATTGCAATTTGTAATTGGGTTTGGAATGGCGCTGCTAACATTTTTCAAATGCTTCAACTATAAAGCTCCTGTACAGTCAATATCTTAAAGTTGAAGATTACTATTATAGCTTGGTCTGGTCATTTGGTCTTGATGCTTTTGAGTTTTTCAACATCCATTTAATTTCAGAGCCCTTGTAAAAGCAAACTGAACTGTATGTACAAAGACTAAAACCTTAGCTGAAGAAGTAATTTCTTCAAAATCATGCCCCGTCCATGTCCATCGTCAATAATATAATGAGTTTTTTCGAGCTTTAAACCATCGTGAGTCTACCTTTATAGGTATACTTATAGTCATAGTACATTTTAACTTTTAGGTATCTACTCTATCTGTAGGTACAGAAAAACATTTTAGATCATTTGATTTTATTAGGTCGGATTATTTTACAACATAAAAGTGACAGCGCAAAACGTTCCCTTCATGTATCATACATCATCACATATGTACATACATACTACGTATACTTATACGTACACTATGTTTAACTCCTTGGAGACTTAGCTGGAAGGAGACGTAGTTTTTGGGGTTTGGACAGAAAAACGACAGAGAAACTAGTAATTCTAACAACAATTGCTGTCGGCTAAAATAGAAATGACCGAACTAAAGTGTCGGGGAGAGCTGACCTAATCAAATGAAATGTGCTATTACATCTACAGTTCCAGCAGTTCGTCCGTCAAGTATTACAGGAATGACCACCATCCATGACACTCTGAGCTGGGTCGCCATTACTATAGTAACGTCCTTATACTTACGTGGAAGTGAAAGATAAATTTACACTAAAATGACTATGATGGGCAGACGTAAATTCGGTTTTGAGACATTGAAACGGCATGAACATAATAATTCCGAGAAATGAACGACGATGTTCAAAAACGACGGCGAACATGTTCAAGAATAAAATGAGCTAGATTATGTACATCACTAGTTTTTTTGATTATGTATGACACTGCAAGAAGCTTGCAACCAAATCTCAATTCTAACCTCCAAAGTAATTATAAGTATACTTCTAATTCCCCTATTATTCTAAATAAATTTTGCTGAATTCCCAATATCTCATTACATCTGTATGTATAATGGTTAAAGCTCATTGTGTATTCAATTCTCCTGGGATTAAATTCTATTATAAGTAAGTTTCCAAATAACTTTCCTTAATTTAGCTAAAACAATTTTCTATTATAGATCAGTAGAGAAAGAAACAAAGCCTCAGAAACCCACGTTAATCAAGGTATGGTGTGAGAGAGAAAACTTTGATTTGAATAGTTCCTTTTTGCCATCGTTTTTCTAATTATAATATGCTTTGGAATACTACGCTCTGTTGCTTTTGTTAGGAATTAATTACACGTACATTTGCATATGAGAGGAAGGACTGCAGGGATAAATTAACACTGCAGATGAGGAGCGGCGGAGGGAAGAAAGAAAAGGTAAAATACTAATGGAAGAAGACTGTGAAATCCACGAGCGGAGCGATATGACAATGAAAATACCGACAATAATACAGTAAGTATACTTTTAGTATACTTCTAAGTATACCTATAGCCCTTAACTCCCAGTATTTTTTATCAATATAGAGGAGGAAGTGTGCTGAATTCAATGAAAGTTTCCTTACTTCTCAGCCCCTATCCCTATTAGTTTCCCTATGGGCTCCAAAAGATTGTCATTGTTCAAGTTCAAAGAAAGAGGTTGTGAAAGCAAGGAAGGAAATTAGGTGAATCGATTATTAGGGGAGTTTTAGAAATTCTGCATAATATAACTCCAGTTTGGGTTTACCCCTCTTTCTCTTATACATAAGAAAGTTTTGTAAAATGTTTTTATCAAGGGCATATGTACATAATTATTAGAATGCTTTTAATAGCGTTATCTAATACAAAAATAATTGCTTTTCCCAATTTTACATAAGTACAAGTTTACTACATACGGGACTTATGTTATATCCAAATATATTTCGTGATTTAAAAGTGAAACAAACAATGGGAGAACGTGAGCATGAATATGAAAAGAGTCTTTTCTCTAGGGCGAAATACGTATATCTATAAGTATAGAAAGTATAACTTTCATCCCCGTTATCTCATCTCTTTGGTTCGCATTGCCTTTGGCAAGCGCGTGTGTGTGCAGATATGCATACGACGGATATGTGATGGATTGCAATATACCCCAAGTTTTTCTTTTTTTTCTCCCTTTTTTACACTGCGCCAAAAATCTACCACAACCAACCTAAAGAATATTCAATCTTCTACTGAAATAAAGTGAGTCGTAAGTCGTCATATCCATATGGTACCTATAACATATAAAACCTACTGTCCATATGAAGAATACAAATAATAAAAATAAAACCTGGGATCCATGACCTTGTAGAAGATGACAATAAAGCAATAAGACTATGGATTCTGTCAAGGTGCCAAGAACTTGGTAAAGATGAAGAATGGGCAAGGGAATAAATCCAAGTCAAATAAAGTATATAATATCAATCGAGAATAGAAAGAGGAAAAAGCAAAAATAAGTTACGTATGCTGCTATACTATACTCACACAATAGAGGACAATTCGGTAGAAGAACCGATTGCTCACATGGATTTACAATTGAATACACTGCCAATGTATCTGTAGCTACTAGAAAAAAATTGAAAAAAAGGCAGCAAAAAAAATAAATCCCGTCCAGAGAAAATCTGATTCAATTGCTTCAACAGAATACTGAGAAATGAGGAAAAGATCGGGAAGCCCCACACCTGAACCTGGTTAAGTCCCCACAGAATTTTGTTATATAAGAAAAGAAGAATGAAAAGAATGAATGGAGACGATATAAACTTTTATCATTATACATTACATTACATTGACTTTTGATCCCTGATTTCTGACAATTGATTCACTTCATACAAGAGAATCTAGATTGATTGAGGTTTAAAAATAAAAATAGGTACGACTGAATCGTACCATTTTATACGTGCGGTTTCAATTCTAGGATTATTTATTTGCATGATGGTACTCTTCGTGGAAAATTAAATTGTGCAAACATTGGGGCAAAATTAAATTATTTAAAATTTCTGGAAACGTCTAATTATAAAGCAATATTTTAAAGTACTATACATGGTAGGAAACTTCAAAGCTCACCTGAGTAAGTTCACGGTTCTCCGTCTCGTCACACTTATTCCCCACTAGGATGATAGGAATGTCCTCGAGGTTGCCTTTGATTGAGCGAATCATCTCCCAGATGGGCTTGAGTTCCTCCAGTGACTGCCGACTTGTGACGGAGAAGACAAGGATGAAGGCATGACCTTTGGTGATGGACAGTCGTTGCATGGCGGGGAATTGATGGGAGCCGGTCGTGTCCGTGATTTGCAGTGTGCACACGTTCTTGTTGCAGCTTATCACCTGTTGGGAAACATCAAAGTACAATGTAAAATTATTTTTAGCATATTAAAAAAATAATCTAGAGTCGTTCAAAGTAAGTTCTGAGTAGTGAAAAAGTTTCTAATGTATAATATACTACCGGGAATGTCCATATGTATTTATATTAATTAAATGTATTTGCATCCATAAATGCATAAAATAAAAGTTATTATTAGTATTCTACTTTTATATCTAATAATAAGACTCTCAACAATCTACTACAAAAACTTTCTTGTCTCATAAACTTTTTATAGACATTTTTCATCCTAATTTTGCTTCCCTCCCCGAACAAATGAACTTTCGTGTCTGCAGTCTGCACATCATCCGGTTTATTTTAAGGTTCACATCACACAAAATATTACTTTCTCTCATATGCATACATACACACAAAATATTACTTTCTCTCATATGCATACATACACCCGCACCCTTCAAATGTCAATAGCAGCATATAAAAGCTTTAAAGTAACTTCAGAAATAAAACCTCGGGGGGAAATTATCCGACAAGTTGAATTCGATCCCCAAGAGAGACTCTACTAATATCTAGATTACTTAGATGTACAGATTCCTACAGCATTTAATATACAGATTCACTTATAATATCGTTCAAAATGGAAAAACCAATATTACACAGGACACAGAGTACACATTCCATAAGCTCGTATGACGTTACGCTCATTACCAAAAAGGGATCTTCTCCCCGAAGGGAACCCAGCAAGAGATTTTCCTTCGAAAATCTCTATGTCTGAAAAAGGCTTGAAAATCTATTTCTAGAGTGTAAGTACTACTTACTATATACTACAGGAATTTTCGGACCCAGTGGTAGAACTAATCCTGGATATTAAAAACCATAAGTACAAGTGGCATCAAAGGCTCAAAACTTATTGCTATTAAAGCCTTTCCTCCTCCTCGTCTCAAGTCTCAACATATATAGTAAGTGCCCTAATGATGAACTTTACCCTTTTGTGAAAATACTATTCTACTGCAACTGTCAGTCAGGGTCCGCTGTGAAACTGTATATCCCACCCACGCTCCTCTTCAAATCCAACTACCAACATAAATACTTGATCAAAAACAGCGAATGCATACACTTGCAATATTATATAAACTATAGAACTATATAACCTTTAAAAAAGGACTGTACTAAACACAAACCCTACTTGTATACATACCTAAGGCCATTAATACTTGATCTACTCAATCTCCTCACGGCATTTCAGACGTGAATTAAAAAATAAGTATGTAAACATGTAAATCTATAATGCTCGCTCATTCGCGAGGGTGGAAAACATGGAAATCCAATACTTCTTTACCCGCAAAAGAGTCGAAATGCTTGGAAATCTAATTTCCTACATCCTCAAAAAGGTCAAAAATAGACAAATCTAATGCTTCTTTACTAGAAAAAGGATCGAAGACAGGGGAATCTAATGTGTCTTTAGCCTCAAAAGGGTCGAATAGGCAAATCTAATACTTCTTTGGCAGCGAAAGAGTAGAAAATAGGAAAATCTAAATCTGCAAAAGGGTTAGGAGAGATAGAAATTAAATGTATTTATCCTCAAAAGGGTTGAAAAAAGCAAATCGAATACTTTTTCACCCACAAAGGAGCTTGGAATAAGTAAAAATCTAATATTTCTTCTTTCTCAAGAGGGTCCGGAATATAATTTTTCCGGAATAAGTAAAAATATAATGCTCTTTCACCCAGAAGGGTCAAAACTATGTATTTTTCCTCACGCTAAATTGTAACATTTAATACGAAATCTACTGCTGCGCCTTTTCCATAGACTAAAAAGAAAAATAAGATCCTGAAGATGAGGAAGGAGAAGCGGAGAAATGCAGATGAGATCGAGTTTCACAAAGTGAGCGAGTCGAGTCTTTTTACGCATTCCGGATTTGAACAAGCTAGGTACATACCTTTAATACCTAGAGGTACTTACTTGGATTTAACATTTAATTTCTGTTCTCGAGAAGGCAAACAGACGCTCTGTTGCAAAATCTTTTGCTTATATTATTGCATTATACATTTACATACCCGTCGTGTTACTCGATCATCATGGTGTCGCGTTACGTTACAAAAGGTCTCGGACGGGTTCGTTATATTATTAACGGAGACATGATTCTGATTATGTACATTAGTAGTTTCATTATAGATGTTTATGTATTAGAGTAGTTATTATATAATTTGTTCTGCGTTAGCTATTATATGCAAATTTCTGTTAGTTGTAATTCCTGTATGAAAATACTTGACATTTAAATGTCTGGATATTAAAATTGCTACTACTATGTAATTACAACTGAGGCGCTGAAGTCTGGGATTCCATGACGAGGGGTAAGAAAATAAAATCAAAAGAGCTTGTCTTTATAATATAATTATAAACACATTTAAACAGTAGATGTAAATTGTACATATAATTATAAAGATATTAGATCTACTTATATTTCTAAGGTACATAAATCAAGCTTTAATATAACATTCGGAACATTTTCTACGATGAAATGTGTAGTGTTATACGTATAGGTATGTGATTAAGTACACTCTTGTAGGTACATTATTAAGGTACGTCAAATTAGCTTTTACTTCATTTTAGTAATACTCGGAATGTTGTTTTATAGCTGGAAGGTGTAAGTATATAACATTATTAAAACTTTCAAGTGCTGCCTGCTGCCCTATTTATTATTCGTTCCTGGAAGAATTCTCAGGGACAACTTTTTCAAATTAGTTCCACACTCTGGAGAAGATCAAATTATCTTCCTCCTAAAAGGTACAGAACATGCAGAGAGCTACAAATTAATGTATCTACTCTTATTATTTTATTCAAAGTTCTAATTTCTAATATGGAACTTTCTTCCATGATTTATGAACTTTTAAAATACTGTTCATTTAAATTAGGAAATAATGCATAAAGTTAATGCATAATAGCCAAGAACCTGATGACAAAAATGTAGATTCATCTTGAGAGATAATTTCAACCGTATATTAAACATGTGTTTTGGTTGGGCAACCTTTGTCAAATAGAAAAAAGTTTTTCGTATAATATTCTTTCCATATAAAATCAAGAAGGAAGCAATTATTATTACGGAAGTTTCTCTCAAAAGTAGTTTTTTATCATCAAGAAATGAGCCAATAAATATCAAAAAGTAAATATTTATTAAGGAAATCTTGATAAAGTACTTCAAAAAGCAACTTGACAGTCTTGACATATATGCATAATAATAATAATAAATTCATGAAATTATGTTGAAGTCTTGATGTCATCATTTGAGTTTATATGCTTCTAAGTAAAACTTATTTTCTCCGGACATAATTAAGAGTAATAAAAAAGTAATTGGTAAAAATTGTATTAAATAACAAATTTCTCAATTGCTTTTTTGTTAACGTTGTGATTTTGAAGGAATAAACAATTTTTTGGAATAAAAAAAGCAATATAATATAAATGTACCTTGCCAATTACAACTACACAAGAGCAAAAAATTACCATTTTCTAGGAAAATGAGCGGGATATTGGACGTGAAAATGGCAGTTCCGAAAACACGAACTCATATGTCATATTCCCAGAACTTGTTTACTCATTCCTATTTTTAATCTTTTATCTTGAAGTTCTTAGTATTCTTAGTATTCTTTGCAGTTAATTTTCAGGTTTTATTCTTATTATAAAACAGTATGTGGGATGAACATGTATTCGGTGGTGAGGAAAAGTCGGGCATCTCCATGTGCTTCTAGCTGCAAAGTGGGGCATCCACTATCATGTTAACAATGCAAGATGAGGTAACTCCACTAATTTATAATTGCCTAAAATTTTAAATAATTAATATTTAGATCCCTTCTTTTACAGCTTTTAAATGAATTTAAACGGGATATACCATTTTGCATTGAATTTTTGGTGGATATCTCAGCTTGCATTAAGGTTCACATGGAGATAGCCCACTTTGTATCTCCACAGACGATATACACATGTCCTGATTTGTGTAAAATCTCGACTTCGTTGAGTTAATTTAATGCCATGAGATAATAGACAAATTTACAAAAATAGAGAGTCGGTCTGTGAAAACATGGAATGAGCTTCCATATAAGTATATGTTGGAGGAATGTGTACAGAGAATAATAAGGCTGTGAGTTTCATGTTTCAGGATGAGAAAATTCAGCTGCCTAAATTACAAATTAAAAGGAACAACATAAAACAAGCATAGCTAATTATATGTATCTATCTTGATAAGAATTTTCTGTTCAAACAGCAACAAAACCACCAACCAAAAATCCACAAAACCGAGAGAATCCTATTCGGCTAAATAACGGAAGTACAACATAGTTTATATATAAAATGTTGTTATGGAGTACAGAATATAATTAACTTTTCTTTCTGAAATTTAACGTACTTATATCTATGTAATTATATATAGTAGAGGAACTTTTTATATCGGATCAAATTATCCTAGTAGATAGCAGGAGAAATTTCCTTGGTTTTATTCCTCCCTCATAGCTACAAGTTTCTAGTAATAATAAATAACTTCCCTCATCGCGTCGTGTAATCGAGATTCTTAGCGGTTTGGATGCCTCATCGTTCGCAGGAGTCTCTGTGCGGTTACTACTAAATATGTATACAAGTATTACAATAAGATACTTGTATAATTATCTACAAGTACAGGGTAAAATGTGTGCTTAAAGGGAGACTTGCCTGGCCTCGTTATTTTTTAAATATATTGCCAGAAAAGCAATATAAGACGATAAGAATCAGCTACGTAAATCAAAAAATTTCAACAACAAAAAAACAGAATAAACGAGATCCGCTTCCAAATTTTGCATAGCATTAGATAATTAGCATACGTGTACATTCATATCTTCAATGTAATTAAAATCCCATATCAATTTACAACAGAACTAATGATTAGAGATCATTTAGAAGGCACGAGGAGAGTTTATTTCTTTGAAATTATTAGGGACACATATGTATCTCTATATTATATGAATTTTAACTATTCGAATAACTAATTTGCCCAATAATCCTTGAAAATCGTCTGCGAAAATCCAATCCCGTATAAAATAATTGTAAGGTTGAAAATTGAAACAGATGACTCGGTTAATTCGAGAGAAGATCAATATTTAGAAATATATAAGTATGTATATGTGAGTATACCTTAAATCAATATAGAAACAAATTCAGCTTGGAATTAAAACTCTGTATTACTGAAAGCCATGAACAAGTTTACAGTGAGAAACCATATGTAACAGTTAGTTATGTATTTCTTTTCTTATTATTTACACGCGCAGAATTACTTCAAAGAAACAACAAAGAAAATAATCAATATACCTAATACCTAATCTGCATATTGAAAACTAATATGAAGACGAGGATCAGAAGGTACAGGAGAGCATTGCCGAAATATCTACAATAAAAGGAGAAAGTATATGTAATGCTAAACAAAATCACAGTTCTTCCCTAGGCATATATATACGTAAATGAAAAACTTAATCCGATTATAAACCGAAAGTTTTGGATGGGAGACGATTTACCAATCCTGACAGGGAGAGCTTAAAAACTTTTGAACATATAAAACAACTATAAAAACAAAAGGTGTCTAGTACCTATAGTATGTATATAAACAACACAGAATTATTTAGGACTGCTTTTATGTTCCAGTAATTACCCCTGGACTTTAACTCTTGAGAATAAAATAAATAAAGTCCTATTGACAAACACCTAAAAATCACTGAGCCTGTTGATGTTGAATCTTTAAATAAATGCTTGTGTACAGTGTACATTTATCAAGTTTAAATTCTTTAAAGGTTTTTTACCTTGAGCTTAAAGATTGTTTAACGGGTTTAATTGTGTTGATTTAAAGCTCTAAGGTTGGTCAATACAAAATTACTGAAAGCTTTCTAAACAATCTCTAAATATAAGCTTTCTAAACATTCTTTATATAAGCTTCCTCAACAATCTTTACAAAAGCTTGCTCAATAATCTTTAAATAAGCTTCCTCAATAACCTTTATATGAGCTTCCCCAACAATCTTTAAATAAGCTTCCCCAACAATCTTTAAATAAGCTTCCTCAACAATCTTTAAATAAGCTTCCTCAACAATCTTTAAATAAGCTTCCTCAACAATCTTTAAATAATCTTCCTCAACAATAAGAAATAAGCTGGCTAAAGAACCGTAGACATTTAAGGATTTTTTAGAAATATTTACTGAAGCCTTAAAGACTTTCAAGTGTAGACGTAACAAAGCTTCTAGATCCTTAAGATCAAGTAGGTTTACCAAGCTTGAGGAAGGGTTTTCCTTAAGACTTGATATATATAATTGTGTATTTTGGATTTAAAATCATTGAAATAGTCTAAATATACTTAAGATTTAAAACCATTGAAATAATATTAAATATAGGTACTCAAGATTTAAAACCTTTGAAATAATAAGAAGTATACTTGAAGGAATTGTATAAAAAGTATATTTGTAAAAGAATATGTAACTAAAAATATGAGCTTGAAAAAAAAACAATTAGACTCACCTGTCGATACGTATCTTCAATTGTGGGAATGTAGGATTCTCGGAACGTGCCTTTAACGAATCGGAGGACCAAAGAGGATTTGCCCACACCACCAGCTCCAAAAACCACAACGCGGTAGTCATTGCTCTGTTCGGGCATCTTCTCAAAAACTCAAAAAGGAGACTTAAAGAGAAGTGGAGATACGAGTAGTAGTGAGTAAGGACAAAAGCCGGTCTAGTGTAGTCCGGGTTCTTTACGTATACTAAATAAAATCCTTTGTGTCAGAAGCCCCCACCGATCAAGCAATAAGCTTGATCGTCTTCGTCGTCCTCCCTTCTCCTTCCTTTCCTCGCTTTCCCTCTCTCTTTCTCTCTCGGTCTTTCTCTTCGTATTCCTGTAATAAGGATGAGCTTCTACGTCAGATCAGACGAAATCGCAGAAGCAAAGCAAATTGCTGTCGACCTTCACCTTCTTCTTTTATTATAAGTGTGTACTCTTCGGAGCGAGAGAGATGGATATATTACCGAGGAGCAAAATCCACAAAAATTGCAATAAGCAGTTCCACAATCTCTGAAGGATTTTCCGCCTCCTCACTACTTAGTACTTAGGTAATAATACTTGGACCAATTTGAGATGATTTTCGGAACAACAACAGCAATAAGAAGGAGCAGGAGTCGTCTTTAGGTCTTCAGAGGGGTCCCGTTACAGGCAGATGATTACCAAGGGGAATTCCAGTAGGATGAAAACAATGAGAGCACTTCTTATTCTTTAATATGATCTTCCCTTCTGGGTCGGTGTATCGATGCAAGAGCTTCACCGCGATATTATTCTCGTATTATATGTATCTACCGTACTGTACTGTACATATATATAAGTTCTGTTAGTATATCTCCTGTACTGTTATTTTCTTTGGTACTATTTTTTTCTTCTTTTTACTGCCGCGATATGCTTGTTGTCCTCCGCAAAAATCCGGTCTATTTTGAAGATCCCAATTACCGCTTTAGAAAAGGTCCAACAGGCTTATTGTTAGGTTCGTACAGTTTCTATATACTGCAATTTTGAGAAGCGCATATACGGTATGAGTCCCAGAGTGTATTGACGCTCTATAGTATCTCGTACTGATGCTATTAGTAGATATTTTGTATTACTGCCAGTACTTCGTATTGATCTAGCAGTATTTTGTACTACTGCAAGTATTTCGTATTGATGTTAGTAGTATTTCGTACTTTATTTCAAATACTGGTATTTGAAAAAAGGACTTGACCTTGTGTCTCGATTTTTCCACTATATTGTGTATCCTTCCTGTGGATCACTTAGTTGTAGCATGGATGGGTTCGATGTCGGGATTCTATTAGTATAGTAGAGTAATCAGTGGTGGCGGGGTTCCATCATCCGACTGAATTATTATTATTATTATTGTCGACGGTACTATACTATAATAAGTAATAGTTTCTTGGTGGTATTTTTGTTCAAGTTCCTGCTGATCTGATGGAGTTGAGTTGTACCCACTCCCGCTCTGTGTGATCAACTGCCGATGTATAGCTCTGCGCTGTATGTATAAACGTATTCCCAATATACTTTCTCCAAGTCCTCGATCACGATGATGTAGTTAGTTGGTCACGTAGTATTAAACTTCCTCCGGGTATATTTATACTTCGGTCGATTAAAGACTCTATCTCTCTTCTCTACTGCTGATGTGTAGCAGCTCCCGTAGTATTCGCAGAGTAGATTTGCAATAGTAAAACAGTGTGGGTTCTTTACAAATTAGTCCTTTGATTCATTCCCGCAGCTATCAAAAGTACTTACATGTAGTATCTATATATATGTCATCTATAATGAAGTTAGCACCAGTGGATTCTAATTCCTTGGTTCACAATCTTCTCCTTCCCACACTGACGACGACGGCGTCTGTCTTATTGTTTAACAAACTTTAGCAGCACGTGGAGGTCTCCTGGAAAATAAACAAACAAATAATAGATATAATTAACAGGTTGCACAATCAATCATGTAGAATTATAAAAGATCAGGAATTACATTGTATGTAATTTCACTACTACTCTATTAAATTAGTTAAAAGTTACTTTTAAGTTAACCCTTTGCTTACTGCGCTATTAAAAAAAATTTACAAAAATAAATAATATTTGCATAAAATATTATAAGCTTAAGACGAAAATACGCCTAAGCAAAATTGACGCAAGCTAAGACGGAATTTGCGTTCAAATAAATTGAAAATACGAATTATCATTCCCAAACATCCGGTATGCATTAATCATATTTATGGGTATGGGTTATTGATAAATGCACACGGAAATGGAACGGCGGAGCTGGACTATATAGCTATTATATTTGTATTTTATGCAACTGGACAGAGTAGAACCCACAAAACTAGTATAATAAACTAATAAAGTTGATTTTATGTGAGTGGACTCGCAACCGACGACGTCAAGTAGAATATTGAAGCGAAACCACAAACAATAATTTCCAGTGGTCAATAAATGACTGTCAACAACATTACCTTTGGCATGGATATAATACATATACGATTTTAATGCTATTATCCTTCGTGGCCAGAGTGCAAAAAACTCACACACATAATGCAATAATCCATTTAATTTCGTATGTACACTTATCTATAAGTATACTAAATAATAATATTGAATATACATGCGGTCTAGATATGACCAATTTTAAGTATTTAAAAAAATGATGCAAAAATATCCACGAAATATCCACTATACATATATGTTAAATTTATTTTAGGTTGAATTTCATGTTGCTGTGAAAAAAATTAGGTTACCATTTTATATTATTATTATTACAGTATTATTACAAATAATTAGGTAGGGTAAAAGTTTACAAAATATAAGTAAATGGATTTATTGCTTTCAGCTTGACTTCCATCAAGTTTGAAATTGAGTAAAAACGTTCCAAGAATTTGTCATCCATATTTATCCTTTTTGAGTACCGACGCAGTAAAAAAGACATTTTTTAAATGGAAGTCTAAAATTGTATTCCGAGAAATTTTTTTCGTAGAGTACAATTTCCTTTTCTGCTGCTTTCCTTTCTTTTCCTTTTTTGAAGTCTTGTCCATTATATGATTATAATTATTATAAATGTTCCCTTTTATAATTTTGTAGAAAAGTAAGTTATATAGAAGTTCAACTTCCCGTGAATGCGCGTCGTTTTTGATGGATAATTAATGAAAAAGAGCAGTGAGAGGGAAGGAGAGAAAAGGAGAAAGCAGGGGTATGGAATTACATAGGAAATGTGCACATTATTTTCAGTTTTTTGCCAGTTTTGGAGAAGTTTTCATCCTTAGTAATAGCAGATATACAGAACGTACGTATAGATATTTTCTATATTTGTACATGTAACTGAGACTGTGATGGTGGAGTATTTAAGTAAAAGTAAGTTGCAATAAGGAAACGTCGAGATCAAATGACTATTTTATTATTTCCATTTGCTCGCAGGAACTCCGATGCGATTCGAACCTCGGGACGCGACGAATCCCGCTTTCGTTTTACCCCGAAAAATAATAAGTACATACAGATAGTTTCCTCTTTCTTTTAATGCATTTCGTAAGTGCTCCTTTTACCTTCTTCTTCCTTCTTCTATCCTTTCTTCCCTTTTTTATACATATAATTATGCCCTTAATATGTCACTTTATTGTAGTCCCCATACTGGATTATTTCTTGGAAATTCTGAGTGGGAGAGAAAATCTTTATTGAATCAACTTTTATGCATGTATGTACTTTGTACAGGTGTGCTGCCTTTTCCTGAGCTTTCGGTCGATGTGAGTTCGAGATATTCTCTTAAAATGGAGTAAGAGATTCGACTATTTCTTTACTCACGAGGATTTAAAAACTAGTAAAAAGAAATGTTTAATGTCTCTCGACAAAGAATACAAGATTATACACATTATTACAATATTATATTTTTAGATTTTTATCCCTTACAACTTTACAATAATATTATTTTTATTATATTGCCGCTTTTTACAATTTTAATACAATCATAAAAGATCATACACAAGATTTTCTCATGGAAAAATGCATTTGAATTGAGAGCTTATGATTCATTTCATTTGATTAATTCATTGGTCTTTTATGAATAATTTTATTTCTATTTACTAATTTATATTACTTAGTTAGCTACTTTTTAGTATCTACTTTAGTACTACTTTATTTAAATTTTCATTTACATATTCATTATTATTTAGGATTTTCAAATTTATTTTACTTGGTAACTTACTTAGTTTTTATAGAAATCTATAAGTATATGCATTTTATTTAATAATGTTTTAATACTTACAAGGTTGGGCGTCATTGAAGTACAATAAAATTGAACAAAAAAGAAGCAATAAGAAGATAAAAGTAGAAGCAGAATAGAATGAAAACGAAAAAATTGTTAAACATGAAAAAGAGAAGAAAGGCAACTTTCCAAAAAAATAAGCAGTGGAGTTTTAATTAATGAGAAAATTGCCAAGTCAAAGTCAAGGACAGATGAAGAAAGGAAGACACTATAATGCTACACGAACTACGAAGCTCTACTACTTGATTCAATCAAATCAATGTTATAGATACAAGTATGTTGGATGATTTCCGGGAACCCGCATTTGGATCACCAAGTGTCACTTATGTGTGCAATTGATTACACAAGCCCGCGTGCACTTGTGAGAAATCCAAAATTATTATCATTGTGCGCCAACGTAATTAATAATAGTAATTTGTGTCTTCATCGTCAGCGTCTTCAATGTCTTCATCATCCTCCTCCAATCTCATTATCATCGCCCAACCATCATCAAGTAGTTAGTTATATATTTACAATTAAATATACGTTTTATATAGGGCAACGTTGGATAAATAATATACGAATGCATATAAGATATGTTAGGAAATATTCAATCAAAATTGCTTTCTAGGAAACTGCAAGATCAAAGAATATGCTCCCTTTTTAAGGACCATACGTGTTCTTCTAAGAATATACATGATATAAAAGGTATTGATAGTGCGTCATTATTGTTCAGATTCATGGAATCGTGGGCTAATTGCGGTAACTGAAATTTATATATAAGCATTGTCGTTGAAGAAGCAAATAATAACTATCGACACAGTTATGCTAAAAGGCAAGAATGACTACACCTACAAGATATTTCACAAATATTCGAATGCAAAACAGACTATGTCGTTTAAAAGCTTGGCCTTAGTTTACATTGTCATCAGTATAGCGCATTTATACGGCAAGCAAAATTCCGTTTATTGCTATGGAAAACTGCTGATTAGTCTTGCGTATGATGTAGAAATGGAAAATAATCCCGCAGTTTCTACCGCTTATGTAAATATCTTTGCAATGGTAAATAAACGGGATAGTTACTTTTGCACTCTTAATTTTTTTAAATACCATTCGGAAGCTTCGGCAATTGCATTTTAGCAACTGTGTATATAGATACATATATTTTCCTCTTCAACAACGATTTTATATACCTTTACAAACTTCGTATCGTACTGATAGAAGACTTAATATCTAAGTATTATAGTGAAATGCTGTAGGATATTAATCAGAGAACTTGTATTACACCCACACACAATGCAACGCAATCCAAGCGAAATAAATGAAACTTTCTGTGATACAAAGTAATCCGCCTGTGTCAAACTTTATTAGAAATATTTTTCTTTATTGAGTCTACTATATTTACTATACATATACCTACTTTTTGTTACGTTTCGCAGACTGTTTTGCAATAAATAAAGTTGTTATTTCCATGCAAACTTATTTTGTTCTTTTGGATGTTAGATGTTTGCACTTTTCTCATTGTATTTCTTCTTGTTTGTATAGGATTTGTTTATTTGTTGAATCCATCAAATCCATGTACATATGCATACAATTTTACATGTAGAGAAATTCTCCTTTCTTTTTAGATAATGTACGAACTAAATAAGGGAAAATAGGAGTTTAACCTAAAGCTGTTGTTGTTGCTGTTTAGAAATAGTTTATTAATTTCCTTCTCTCATTATATATTCACTATATATGTATTTAACCTATTCGTTGTATGTGTCCAATATCTTTTTATCCTAGTTTTCCCAGGTTCAATGTCACTTGATAATCCCAGTCTAAGCCCCAAATGCCTATTATATTGTCAGTTGTTGTAATAACTTCACTCCGCAGCCCATACCGGCGTATACTTATGTCTCCATTTAATTAAATTCAGCCATGCAGTGACAGTAATTCAGTTCAAGAGAAGTACATAATATCACGTCCCTGGATTTGACGGCTTGGCAAAAGATTACAAAACTTTCTTTGGTCTTTTGCTCACGTTTGCATATTTATATCTGCATTTATTCCCAATGCTAAAAGATTTTCGGAATTCATTTTAAATACTATTATTTTTTTTCTCGGTTCTTTTGTTCGTAAGTACATATTTCATATTTGCATGCACTATTTTCATTTCTCCACACGCATTTTTATTTATTAGTTTATTTATTATTTTATTTATTTATTATTATTTTACTTATTATTTTATTTATTAATTATTATTTTACTTATTATTTTATTTATTTATTATTATTTTACTTATTATTTTATTTATTTATTATCTTATTTATTTATTATTTTATTTATTTATTATTATTTTACTTATTATTTTATTTATTTATTATTATTTTTTTATCATTTTATTTATTACTATTTTTTTAATCATTTTATTTAGTATTTTATTTATTATTTATTTGTTTAAAAATTATTTCTAAAAAACATTTTACAAATTTCTTTGCGAATTATTTTTTTTATGTATGAAAGAATGTATTTCGTTAGAAATATTTTGGTATATTGAAAAATTTTTAATGAAAAAATATTCCAACGTTTATTCCAGCCAAGGACGGAATTCCGCAGGGAAAGCGTGCATATGTACATACCCTTAAATACACACACGTGCCTGCATTACTAATGTCTATAGACGTGTAAGCTTACACACTGCTGTACATAACAACATTTGCAGTTAATACGTGACTTACCCTGCTTATAACAGGCGTAATAAGAAAATTACACTGGAAGGAGATATCCCGTAGCATATAATGTCATAGTTTATATGTATACACACAAATATACGGATGGCTTCCAGCAATTCAGACTGAAAAGACCTTCAATTGGATTTCCAGTTCACGTTTGTAATTAAATCCAATGACATTGCATTTAATACAGAAAGGAGTTTTTCCACCGTGCCTATTTATTAGCCCTATGTGTTCATGCAGCATAATAGGAATTGATTGCTGCTTCTATATTATGAGCGTGTAATGTATATACATACTTGTACAACAGAGACACTAGCAGATGAAGGTCAATGGGAATGGAAAGAATCCGCTATTTTCACAATCAAAAGTAAAGTGCGCTTGGAGCGATGTTGTAATACATTATTCCTGGAAGAAAGTATCATCTCAAATGGAGTTGCCGTATAATGGGCTTATGGTTATACTAGAGAGGAAGTACATGCGTATTTTTATTTGTTATTTGCTGCAGTATTAACAATACTAATATCAAGGTGAATATAGGGGAAGGGTTTATAGAGGAATAGGAAGTGTCAGGGAAAAATCCTTGATTTCAAGTGTTATTATTGTGTACAAAGCAGAATAATAGTATAAAAAGAAAATAGCATGGCAGTTTTCTCCTGCCGCTGATGAAATCACCAGTGATGTGACCTTGAATGCAGTGCATAATATGTATGTTTTTATGTAAACTCTTATTTTTTATGTTAATAACTTTTTTAAATTTCATCGATTTCCCCCTTTTTTTTATTTCTTTACCATGGTTGCTTTGCTAGTTAAGCTGCTAGTTAGCTGGCTTTACCTGTACAACCAAGTCTTATTTTTGGATTTACTTATAGTTATTACATGTAGTAGAATAGAATAAGGAATTTCCCCAGCAAAATAATTCCTTTTGAAGTCGCCCCTCTACATAAAAATGAATTAGTAGTCTTTAACTTCAAGCAGAAGAGTTACTATTATGTAATGTTTTTTTTAAAGCAGAAGAATAAACTCATTTTTTGCTTGAATAAGTATAATTCTGCGAAAACAAAGTACACAAATGTTCCCTCCACAATTTGTGAAATTCATACTTCCATATGGCTATACCACTGAGGTGCAAGCTGGGGTATGTATCTCGTATTTTGTAATGTAAGGTAAGATGGTTTATCTACCACCATTTAAAGTGCTAGATGGGTTAACTCCAACAATCCTAACGACGTTTACATTAAATGGATATATTAATTCTAAATGCCTTCGGACATAAATTTTAGATTTCAATGCTTTTAAAATGCGTTAAACCAGTTTGGAGCAAAATGATGACCGATAACCCACCTTGCATTTAAGAGACATGGAGATAACCCACCTTGCATTTAAGAGACATTGAGATAACCCACCTTGCATTTAACTGACATGGAGATGACCCACCTTGCATTTAAAAGACATGGAAATAACCCACCTTGCATTTAAGAGACATGGAGATAACCCATCTTGCATTTCATGTATAGCGATATGTATTATATTAATATCTAAGCTAATGAATTATTAATGACTTAATTAAATGCTGAAAATTCAAGTGCAGCTGCTGACTTTATAAACAAAAATACATGATGTAGAAATACATGATCATATTATGGTAAAAAAATTATTATATGTGTGTCTTTAGCATTACCCTATGTAAACATGTAGCAATCCACTCGTAAAGAAAGTTGGTTCCGTAAAGGAAAAGTCAAGTTGAAGGATATGAGAGAACATAATAGTATGTATAACAAAAACAGTATGGGATTTTTGTCGCAAAAAATCAACCGGATGGAAATACGTACATATGTCCGGAGTGGATGAGATGAGACAAATAGCTGCAACATTTTGTATATTATCTACACATGTACATATATACATATATGTATGTATATACATCATGAATATGAAATCATGTATATATATATATACAAAATTTCATATAATATATAGAAAGAAAATTATTATAAATATAAAAATAAGTTATACCACCGCCTCTCAACTTTTTTCTTATTGCTCCCATATTTTGAGTGCCGTATACATAACTGAATCAAGAATAATGCTCGACTCTCAACTCCGCTATTTCTTTCTCATAATAAAAAAATATGCTCCGGATCTTCCACAGACAACAGCAGAACGTTGGTCGCGGTTCAGGAGAAACCAGCTATACAATAATATAAGTATGTACATATTACTTGTATGTACTGAGACAGTACGTTAAGCCTTGTTTAATAAGTGTCTTCCGCCTGCCCGGTCTGTGGTCTTTTATGATTTTCTTTCTCGCGGGAGATGTTTCTCGAGTGCAGATTATCAAGCACATATGTAATATCTAGTATATTTATATACGTAAGATATATAAATAAAAACACAGTACCGTTTTATTATTCTATATTTACTGTTATACACTCAGACTATGCTATGAAGTACATTGTGTGTATGCGGGTATGCCGGAGAGTGCGGAGAGGGAAAATCGAAGAAAAGAGCATAAGTGTGTGTATTATACATGCGGGCAAATTTCGCCTTGACCTTGAAAAACACAGTGGTTTTCCAATTGTACGCACCACCAATCCTCCCGAAAACTTTGTACAAATTATTTACATCATTTTAAAGTTTTCTGCTGGTGACAGGAATAAGACACTATTTTAACTCTAATTTAAGGCGTATTTTACATTTGTAGTATGATTAAAGGGGTGAAAGTAAAATTTATTGTAGTTTTTATCGATGAAAATAAAGTCAAATATATCGTGCAAATTTGGAAAAATTAAATTAAAAAAATGTAAATTTAAATATTAAATAAAGAAATTTTTTAAATATTTGTTTTAAAAGAATTAAATTAATAAACATATGAAGAAATTATTAAACACATAAAGAAAACATCTGAATAAATAAAAGAAACTTGTTTTAAGAAAATATTTTTAAAACATAATTTTAAAAAAGTGTGAATAAAGTAAATACTGTAAAGTGCTGAAAACTGTAATAATTCTTCCTTCGCTGTCGTCTCACAACATGTGAAAGTCATTATCTAACTTTGTGATCTTGTAAAGTGCGTGTGTAATTAATTAAGTAACTCTTTCACTATCCTTTCACCATCACCACACACGTTGTTAAAATATACCCACTATAGCTTTTAAACCATTAATAGAGAGGAATTTATCCCGTGTAAGTACATAATATACTAAAGCATTCTAAACATGTAATTACATTATAGCGAAATGTCCACATGTTTTCAAGTGGCGTCTCTTGTTTTACGGCCTAATGCGGAGTGACTCTTGAGGTTCTCTGCTAGTCCACTCGAAAAATTCTCCCAGTGCCGTGTGGGTTCGGCTACTGCACCATGTTTATAAATTTTTACTGACTGGTCCATTGGGTATATGTCTAACTATTTTGGGATCACAAACAATTTCTTGTTCTTAATTACTACGTGGTAATATTATATTGTAATAAACATAATTAAAAATTATATTGCTAATATTGCGTAAATTATACATAATGTTAAAAGCTAAAGAAATGAGTTTAGTCATTATTTTATTATTTTATTTATTTATATTATTTATATTTTTATTTATATTATTTATTTATTCAGCTTTTTTTAAATTAATTTTTTAAATTTTTTAAAAAAATCTTTACAATTTTTTAAATTAAAATTTTAAAATGTTTTTAAAATTTAAACTTTTGAACTTTTTTATATTAAAATTAATTTTTTTTTAAATTTAAACTTTTGAACTTTTTTAAAACTGAATTTTTAAATAAAAATTTAAAGCTATAAAGTAAGTCTATAAATTTATTTTTATTGGGCAAATTCCATTGTAGAAATTCTTGGAGATTCCCTTACTTGACAATTTAAAAAGAATTTCCAAATGCTTTAACATGTAAACCATCTCCAGAGAGGATGTGACTACCGCAATGACATCACATCTATGATCTATATGTAGGTATATTTGATATACTTATAGGTAAAAACATATAAATTTCCCATCCCATCCCTCCAACTGACGTGTTCGTTTTGTGTGCGTATATATTCCCTTGCTGGAAATCAATGGACGCTCGGAGCGACAGAAGCCCTTTCGTATTATTTGATATTAGAGCCAGAACGAACGTCCGGAGAGCCAAAAACGTCCGACCGAAGAGCCCAATAAACGTCGGAAGAGCCCAGAGCCAAAAGCAAAAAGCCAGTCAAATAAAATAGTCATCGTTGTATAAGTATAGTCTCGGAGGTTTTAGCAAAATGCGACTCGGATGCCAAGGTTAGCACGCACATTAAATAGACTTTGGCAAGCATTTATGGGTTGGCCAGGACATTGCTGACGGGCTTCAATTGCGGGTTCCATATTATATTGTTCAAATACAATACGTATAAAGTATGTGTCACAATACTACACATAACGTAGATAGTGCCTACCTATTTGTATAGTGATACATATCTATTTACACTGCTGTGTACGTGCAAAACAATTTTCCCAAAGCTCTATACGTTCTTGCACGTAAGCGTTCAACAATGCCGTCGTATATGTATATACATTAAAGGCATATAAAATCTTACGTACACGTCGTCGGTGAAGAGGCAAATCTAACTATCTCCACAGTTGCTAAAATGCATTAAGAATGACTACAGCCTCTGAATATTATTTTTAAAGTTTGGAATGCAAAATTTGTATTGCAAAAAAATATCTTGTTTATTTACCTTTGCAAAATCACATTGGGCGGTAGGAACTGCTGGAATATTTTCCCTTTCTACAACATGCAACAAGACTCATCAGCAGTTTTTCATAGCAGAAGTGGGATTTTGCTTGCCGTATAGTGTTCTATACTGATGACAATGTAAACAATAGGCCATGCTTTTACATGACATAGTCATCAGTTTTACATTCAAATACTTGGGAAATATCATGTAACCATAGTCATTCTTGCATTTCAGCGACTGTAAAGATTAGATAGTTATATTTGCTTCTTAACATTCTATCTAGTAGATAGTAATACATACACTAACATACACATGCAAGCATACATATTCATCCAATAAACAGGATTTTTGAGGATTTGACCCACCGCATGGGGGTAGTCCATAGTCTTAAATACTTACATTTATTAAGCTTTTGCTTACGCACATCCCCACCGATGTACGTAAAACACAGAGCAACTAAGCAACACTTGTTGTTGTATGTGTGTCTGCGGATTGCAATAAATCTTTTATACGTAGCAAATCCCCTGTAGCTTGTCGTAGCGCAATAAAATTCTTACCTTCCTTAATATCCAAGCTATTTGTATGCATAATGTAGTACCCTATACTTATGTATATGCGTCACATATGGGAAGGTGATATTTATTTAGTACACAAAAGCATTTTCTATTTTTATGTAGGTATGTATATATTATACAAATGTAAAAATATATAGATATGTATTTCTGTGGTTCAAAAAATGAACTAGCCCGCCAGGGTTATAGTGTGGGAAGAATATACTGATGGAAGCAGCGATTTAAGACCAAAGAACTCAGGAGATGCATTAGAGAAAGCACAGCGTTGAGAAAAATAGAGTGCGAGTGGGGGAAAGTGCGGGGAAGTCAATGGAGAATTTGTGACACACACAAAGTTTGTGGGAGACAGAGAGAAACCGAGACAATTTGTTGGGAGAAAGAGCAGGATCGAGCTTGTATGTGAATTATATATGGGAATTTGTAAGCTATTGTATATATAAGAATGTGTATGTGATATGAGAATTATGATGTGATTATACAAGGGACTTTATATTTGATTATATATGAGGATTTACATGTGATTACATTTATATATGAGAATTTATATGTGAATTTAGAAATAAGAGAAAGTGGAAATTACATGTAAGAGAAAGCGAATTTTTCTGTAAAAGAGAGGAATAAAACAGCGAGAATTTGCAACGGAGCGGGAAACCGTATGTATGCAAGACTCCAAGTATGCATGTACAATAATGCTGGAAGAAACTATCAGCGGGGATTTTTGTGTTTCCGATGAGAGAATTGAGATCCATTGAGGCTATCGAAAGAACGGGAGTGCAAAAGCTGGAAGTAAGTTCTTTGGATGTGAGTGTATGCTCTAATTATTAGTTGCTTTTTTATAACACTCGATTGAAAGCATCATTATTGGCTTTACTATTGCATGGATACTATTTAATTACTAAGGAAGATGCATACGTACATATAATAATATGTACCAACATGAAGTGTGGTCAAGGACTTGACAAGATTGTATCGATTTCAAGGAGCATAATATCGTCATCACCATTGTGCTGTTGCAGTGCCTAACATACATGTATTTATATGCCTTTCCTCATCCGATCATCGCATCCTCTCATCTCATCATGTTTTGTGGATAATACTGCATGGGACAGATGCTCCCAATAGTCATGCAGATTTACCACACACATGCTGAGTGTGCCAGGACTTGCTTTTCGACACGTTTTTTATTGTTATGGAACGGCACTTTTCGATTTCCGACAGCGATATTAGTTTAAACATATGTAGCGATATTGTTCTTTACGGAGAAGTTCTTGCTCAGTTTTTGAAAACTTAATTTTAATTACTGCAAATTTATCAAATAAATTCTTGTATGCAGTTTGTGTGTTTTTAATCTGTATAATGCGCTACTGTAGTGGTTTACTGCTGTGTGGACGAGATTTATACACAGAAACGTTTCCTATATAAAGGAATAACACATATATGAGTATTTTAATGTATCAATATGCAAAACATTAAAGAGCAAAGCGGGGATCTTTTAGCGTTTTTATTACCTAAACAGTTTACGAATATTAATGTGCGGTAATATCAGCGGGAATTATGTAACATTACTCTATCAACTACAAACTAATGTTCATGGTTTTGCTCCTGTAGCTCATCGCAACTTGTGTAAACTTGCGGTGTTCATGGTTTTTCCGCTTGCTGGCAACAACCTTTTTCGTCGTATGTATAATACCATATATTACATTTCTAAATGCATTTTGGTACTTATGCATACTGTGCGCGTATAATAGTTTTTCTGGCCTAAATGTTGTAGAAACTTTAAAAAGTTTGGCATTTTATATGCCCAAATATATGTAATATTATGTAATATACTTACCCTTGTTGTACTTATAGTAAAAAGGTCATTACGTTTTTCTGTCATTGATGTTGCTTACAGTGATACAGCAAAAATTGCATATACTAAAGAATAATAATAATGCCCGGGTTACTCCAGCAATTTAATATTGTAAAACAAAGTCATTTTCAGAAAAATGCATATGTAAATAATGCACAGCAAACGTGGCAAAATAAAATAAATCCCAAACTAAATGTTTGAAGTTATAAAAACAGCGAAAATAAATTGTAAGTAACTTCTAAATTTCAGATCCTAGTTTAAGAAAAATAAACTGAACATTACTGACTTACTTGGCGAACATTACTATTGAGTTCTGACACAGCACAAAACTACTTTTGGAAATTGTATTTTGCTAGTCACAAGTTCTAGAAATGTAAAAATACGGAAGAAATACTGCATACGAAGATCCATGAAGCAATTGAAAATACAAAATGAGATATGTGAACTCCGACTTGGAAGGAATTAAATTCTAGCCAGCCACATACTGTTTGCTAAAAATTCAAAAGATTACCTATAGTGTTACAAGAATTGAACTCCCTGGTGCTAAATCTGATCTGAGTATTAAAAATTCAATTTCTCCAGATTTGAAAGGTTCAAGAAATGTTCTAAGCTGTTGTAATCTCATGTATAAATTCTTCCAAAATATAAGTAAATCAAATATACATGGAGGGAACGATTGTAGGTATTTGCATACGTAATTTTTTCTGTTATTGAAAGGACTATGTACAAATCAATACAACTGTACTTTCTGTAATATACATACTTCACGACATTTAACTTTGCATGGAATAGGAAATCACCATTGCAGTAAAGTCCTATGTACTGAAATTAATTTCAATATTGTACATGGTATAACAATATAATAATATACACTTAAAAGTGAATATATGTAATTTCGTCCAATTGTAGACGTTTACAATATTACTGTAGTTGTTATGGATCCCCAAGGAAATGCATTTCCATACAAATTTACACGAAGATAATAAAGTGCTTACATGTGCAAACACTTACGTACATCTGTATATGTATTCATAACGTTGTACTACTTGTAATTGCTTTAAACCTGTAGAACGAAAAAGCTGTACACTTTTACTTATGTATGCTCCATACAATCCAGCCGTAGAAGATTACTAGAGATACAAATGGAGAAAGTGCAATTGACACGTGGAATGCATTAGTAATAATTACAGTAAGTGCATGCGCTCTTATGTGTAGAAGTCAATTTAACTTCTCGTTACCTTTATTATTGTTGTATATACATACAGCGTATGTACAAAAGAAGTTTGTATAACTTTCCCCGTATAAGGAAATAACACAATAAAACGGACAAGCATGGAAGTTCACCCCAGAGTCATGTTCCGTTTATTGTCGTGTACACTTATTATTCCTATACACAGTATTTAAACTGACTGAGTCCTTGTACCGAGATGGAATTAACTCCTTTTACTATACGAACTACATAGAGCATATCTATATACAATAGTATAAATACCTACGACTATGCTCTCCTACTGGAAATTAACTCATCCAAATTGGCAATTGAGGATCATGTTGATCTTCACAGGAATGATTCCATTCCCATATGGTAGTATGTATTCAGATATTGCCATTTCCCGTAATTGCATTGTCGGCGAATAATATAATTACTTTCGATTGATATAATGGTTATAGCATGGAGGGCAAGCTTTTAATGTGTAAGTATAGTTACTATTATGTATAATTGGATATATCTGTACTTACATTTATACAAGCCATGCTATATCTTTTAAATATTAAACACGCTATATATAAACCTTAACAAACCACAGCGAGAGTTTTTTAAACTCCAACTCCAAGGTTAAGCACCAATCACCCGAGTATGCTCATGTATTGATTTTCCTAAATATAATTACTTAAACTTCAATTTATGTCTACACACTATATGTGCCCACATGTTTGTAGCATTACATTGCTTGTGTACTATAATCTAAACCTAATATAGTCGTTTGATTTACACGCTGAAGTTGTTAAATCAGTTTTAATAACAATTTTTTGGAGTCTTGAATAATTCAAAAATTCAAAAAATAATAATATTAATTATTATTTTTTTTTAAATAAAACGATGGTTTTATTGATTAAATTCAACTATTTTGAATAAATACTTTCATTTATTTATTAAATGCAATTATTTAAAAAAAAATGTTTTGATTCTCATGTTAGCCCTGAAGATGATTACTGCTTGTAATTGAAAGCTTGGCAATAAAAACTAGAATCGCTTAATTAACCACGTATTCCAATAATTAAAAAATGATTAATGTTTTGATTAATTAAATTAGGCGTTTTGAAATTAAATTATTTTAATTTTTTAAAAAACCTATGGCCTTCAACATAAAATATCCGTTATCTTTATTTTTGTGTCGATTTCCTGCAGTATTTTTAAAAATTGGCAAAAGATTTCCATTTGAAATAATTTTGTTGCCAAAATTAGAATAAATCTTACAAATACAAGTATGGAACGTCCGGAACGGCCAATAATATTTTCAAGTTCATCTCCGGAAATAAAATATGCAAGTTTAGTAGTCCAAGGAGGAAGGACTGCAAGGCTAAAAGTCAAGTGCAGATAAAAAAGTTGTGTGTCATTAAAAGGGAAAGAAGGATATGCGGAAACTTATATATATACGGAATATACGGAAACTTATATATGTTCCTGTACATACTCAACTAGCAAAGTATAAAGTAAGAGATGTATTTCCGAAGATTTATGTCCCGCTTCCATGTAGTTCCAGATAGGGGGAATCATGTGTGTAGAAAAAATACATCCCTGCTTTTCCTTTTAGTAATATAAGATGCTGGAGTAAGATTAAGATTCGCCAAGGATTTTCTAAGTCAAGGAGAAACAAGTGAAGAATGAAGGGGTCGGGAAAGTCCAGGAATTTCAGGCAAGTTGCCAAAAAGGCTCTACGTGGCTTACTTCCCTGGTGTGGGAATATTCGAGAAGAATATTTTCCGGGAAAAGAGAAATCCTAGAAGCTTATAGAAGTGAAGCCAGAAACCTATAAAATAAAGGCTAAAAACCTATAAAAATCGGTAAAATCTTATACAATTACATTTAAAATATAAAGGTCTCTGAAGAAATACATATAAAGTATAGACATTTCTATAGAAAAACCTGTGAAAATTTAGAATTTGATATAGAGAAACATGTAAAATATAGAAATCCATACAGAAAATATGTAAAATATAAAGATTCTTATGGAAAAACGTGTCGAATATAGAGATTCCTATGGTAAAGCTTGCATGATATAGAAAATCCCATGAAATGTACACAATCCTATACGTAAGAACGCAGCTACAAAAGACAACTCTCATAAATCATACTGCTTGTTTATTTGGCCGGGTGCCTGTGAAATTCCGGGGGTTGTTTTCCACACTGAGTGAAAATATAATAAAGGAAAGAAGCTAAAAAGAAGAACCTAACCATATTTACAGAGTGAAACCACAAAATCCCTATATGTTATTATGTCAGTTATGTGCACCCAACCCTACACCTAAAGTTTTCCTCCCTGTCCTCCTCAATTTTCCCCATTTTCATTCTCATCCGCCTCAGAGTATCAGATTCCATGGCTGCTGTCGTAATTTCCGCATTTTGCCATTAACCGTATCTCATCTGCCGCTTGTTAAAAGTTCCCGTGCTTCTTATGTACATACTAGTAATGTACGATGTACAATATGTACTAGCTTAGTATGTTAATGTATGTATTTCTTATGTCTATATCTTTTCTATCTGCCAACATACTTGGATTTATATAAGTATGTCTAAGTCATTCTCATGTATTTTTATAAATTATACAGCTCATCCGTAGTATTTGCTTTACTTTTAGGCCGAAGGACACACTGAGACAGAATTAATACTATGCTGGTGGTCCCACCATCAACCCACGGTTACCAAGGTCATGATGAGTAATTGTGTACTGTTATTGTATACACATCCGTACAATAAACTTGCATGTACATATGCGAAAAACATAAAAAGAATCGCATAAATATATTAGAGGGTGTGTAAAAATACAGTCAAAATATATAAAAAAAATAGTCAAAATGTATTAAAAAAATAGTCAAAATACATACAAATACATACATACATACAATAGCAAAATGTATAAAAATAGTCTCCCCACATAAGATTTCAGAGTTGTTCGTGCAGTGAAAGTAATTTCTTTGCAAGAAAAAGAAAAATCAATAGAAAAGTCAATTGTGTATTGCATGTACCCGCTGTTTTTTAACTGCCCGCTTTACTACCCTACTTCGCAAGTTGAGAATAAGTATATATATAGTAAGTTCTGTATGTATCGCTGTTGAACAGGCAAATGCAACTATCTCTACTGGTGCTAAAATGCAAAAATGACTACCGCTTCCGCATATGATTTTTAAGGTTTGGAATGCAAAAGTAACTATCTCGTTTAATTAACATATTATGTAAAGACATATATGCGGTAGTAACTGGGAATATTTTCATTTCTACAACATGCAACAAGACTCATCAGCAGTATAGGTTTTCATAGCAACAGCGGGATTTTGCTTACCGTAAAAATGCGCTTTACTGATGACAATATAAACAATATGCCATGCTTTTAAACGACATAGTCTGTTTTGCATTCGAATATTTGTGAAATATCTTGTAGCTGTAGTCATTTTTGCATTTTAGCAGCTGTAGAGATAGTTGTATTTGCCTCTTCAGTGACGACATATGTATTGCAAGTGCACGCTGTGTATAAACTAAACTTAAACTGACTTGTCCAAGAACCTTGAAGATCATATGAGTGTATAAGTAACTATAAACTAAAAGCGTGGCGGTCAATCAGGAAATTAAAACTTTCTCGTGAACAACTGCATGCATATCTGTAACTTGTTATATGTTGATAACGAAATAAATACATTGCTATATAGACTATATAACAAAGTCAGAGAACGCAATGAGACAACAAGGAAAACAAAAATCATTATCTGAAGCCTTTTCGACATTTGTTTTACATACTAGAAACATTTTACGTAGTTGGTGCCTTAGTAAGCATGGTAGAAGGAAAAGGTTGTTCAGCTGATAGCGCGGCATAAATTACATCAACTTTTATGTAAAAACAACATGTTATATACATACATATGCATTTTACACAGTGAAAAAGTTCAAAGATATTAATGTATATATAGATAAAAGCAAGAAAGATGCTTCCAACTTTCCAACGATTGTGTCTCCAGGTGAGGAGGTCTCAAGTGCTAATAAATAAGTATAAGTTTACCCCTGTTCAGTCAATCTGAATTTGGTTTACGCATTCTGATAACCTTATTATATATTATATGTGCGTACATACTTCCATCCGTGTGGTCGTCCAACCCGCTGATGGTCAGCATACTAAAATGAGATTTTACTCTTATACCATATAGCGCATACATACTTAAGTATATAAACATAGCATGTACATACAAAACGGGATCTCATTCAAAGTTTTAGGTCGTTACATCGTCAGTGAGGCCAGCTGCTCCTCATGAATATTTTTCTGCTTTCCCTGCTTGCGACTTTCACCTTACAACAACCGCATTAATATTTAATTATTCACACAAAATACAAACTCTCCCTCGTTTCAAACTCAATTTACATAGTTAAAGCAACTAGGAAACTTATGTAAGTATGATCAGTATAATTATTTCCTGATATTTTATTTATTTAGTAAGGGAAGTTTTATAATTTAAATGTTTATATAATTAGATTTAAAAATATTTTAAATATTCCAAACTGTTTTATTTATTATTTAATTATGTTTTCTTTTTATGATCTAAAGTATATTAAAATTAATAATACTTAATTTAATATATTAATTTGTAATTTAACCAAATGCAAAATAAATTATGTAGCGCATATGCAAGTGTAATAAGGCAAAGGGTTATTCCTTAATTAATTTACCAAAACCAATTAAGCCCTATAAGTAATTAATAAACAGTTCGTCTTACCTAAAATCAAGTCTGAGGTCCCCGCTGTCGCAAATAACACGATCCTATCTCTGCGTATTTAATTATATATATAATTATATATATAACAAAGTATACACAGAGAATAGAATAAGGGTGGTGATGAATGAAAAACGAGGAAGGAAGGAAGGTTGAAGAGCAATGGACTCGTCGTATTCGTCGCCGTAGTCGACGTTCCTTGAAACCCAAGAGTCTATGTAAACACAACAGTCACAATAATAAGTGTTATACACGTGTAGAGGCGATTCTTCTCCAGTCCAGATTAACAATTCCGCTTGCACCCAGAACAAGTTCTAATAACGTAGAACGTATTTTTTTGTTATTTTTATTTTCTCGTATTTTTTTTCTAAAAATTAAAATATTTTAATACGGAATTGTTCTTGAATTATTTTAATGAATATTGTCTTCCGATAATAAGGTAGCTTGATTTTAATTAATGTAATAATTTTTTGATTCCCGTCCTTATATGTTGGTTGAACAACGTAAAATATCACTTGGGATGATGTTGGTGAATTTATTTTTTTATTCTTAAATGCAAGAGTTCAAACAATTATTTAAATTATATATTTTTAAAAAGTTACGTTGGATTTTATCACAATTTGGTGTAGATATTTAATTATCAACCCTTTGCAGCATATTACAATAATTGTAATATGAATTAAATGAGATTTAAAATAATGTTTTTAAAAGCCCCGTAGTTTTAAACGTTTTTTAAAAAGTCAAACAGAATTGAGCAGCCAGCGTCCACACTGAACTCCAGCCGAAGATTAACTCTGTTAGTATAGCTCTTTTCTAGATTTTTTTTGTAGCAAATAGTATTTTTTTTGCGACGGAGCTAAAAACTTTCGCTGTATAAAAGGACAGCGGATATTTTATGACGGCGGAAAAGGAATCACTTGAGCTATTTGACTTGACCCAAAAGCTGTGATAATAAGTACACGTAGAAGTTGTTGCTGCTGTGTTTACTTATTGGGATTTGGTTTCCACTTCCATGGAGTCATCTGGCCGGGCTCCGATCTTATTCTGTTCTGTGTCTCTGCTCGTTCCTTTAGCGTGTGTATATAGTCGCTCTAGCTACGACTAGCTCTTGTGTGCCGTGGAAAAATGAGGAGAGGGAAAATGTTCCTCACATCCTTTTAGATTTATCACACGATTCCGTACCACACTACTGACTTAGTCCCCCCTGTAAAAGCATGGGAAAGTATACGCGGGCAAGCTTGTTCCTATTCTAGAGTATAGAAAATAAAGGCAAAAATATATGTTACTCCGGTTCCGGCGCGTTCCAGTGAAACACAACCTCGTTGCTGCTGCTGCTTCTGAAAATATATGTATATATTACATAGCTTAGGTAGGTTCTAGACTTTCACATTAGAATTCCATGTAACGCAAAAAGCTGCGCTGCACTTGTCGAAAGGAAAGCAACGCTATAATGCATGAGGATAGACGTATACATATATACTACATGGAGTGTGGGGAATTTGTAATCGCAAAATTTCCAGTGCTGTAGTGTTATTGTGCAAATGGGAAATGCCTTAATGTATATAGAAACTGCTATAAAATTATAGCTTTTCCTTGGTATACAACGCAAGTTAGAATATAAAATTGCGTATAAAATTGTGTACATATAAAATCATTGGGAAAGCATTGCTGTGTTGGGAGCATGGAAGAGCAAAATTGGTAGGAAAACACTCTGAAGTATAAGAAATTCCATATACAAACTTGCCGAATTTTGGAAATTCCATATACAAGTACAACGAAGTATGAGGAATTCAGTATAGAAGCATATCAAAGTATAGAGAAATCCATATTAAAACATATTGTGGTATATATATAAAATTCATTATAGAAGCACGCTGAAGTATACGCAGTTCCATATAAAACATATACAAAAGTATAGGGAATGCACTATAATAGTGTAAAAATATAAGGAACATCATATAAAGCCTACATAGCAATGTTATTTAAAGGGGGAATAAGCTATAATGACAGCTTGTACATATGCTAGCAATAGACTGGAGATCCCTTATACGTGTACGGAAGGAAAGCATTGGACTCCAGCCACATACATACGTAAAGTTAACATTGCGGATGGGAAAGCAAATAGTACATATCCGTCTATGCATATACAAAGTAAGCACATAAATATAAAACAGGAAATAATTCATGCCTATACATAGATATACATTTATTATATACCTCTACACATACTTACATAGCATTTATGCATATATGTAGCGTATACATATACACAGCATATATATATTATAGTGTGGATACATATAGTATATATACATGTAGTATGATGTATAGCAAAAATAAGGCAGTATAGATAAAGCTCATAGTTACAGAGATACTGGCATACTACATTTTATACTGCATAGACATCCTATGGGGACGTATAATTATAATAAAAAGTATAAAAATAAACTGTAGATATATTGAATTTAATGACGTAGCCCTGTATAAATGTATGTACATGCGGCGGCAAAGGATCCTAAAGTACCAGCTTCTGTATTGAAAATATGGAAATTGGTACCTTCAGATCCTTCGCGAACTTTACGTGCAAAAAGTCCATATATACTATGCCTTATATAAGGGGAACAAACTATAAAAGTATATTCATAACAAACGCATTTATATATAAAATGCAATATATATATAAAATAAACCTCCTGAAATTCGGCTGTCTCGAGCAGATCCGAAAGAGTGTAATAAATGAGTTTTCTCTCTTATATACTTATTTAACCGGAATGCCATTAGTGTCCGTAGTATATCACATGCATCAAAATAGGTGTATACAGTATACATATATGAAGTTTCTATATAGGTAATTGTATAAGCACGTCATATATGTATAGATATATAGGTTTACATTTCACCATATATCATTCCCCATATGAACAGATAGCTCCGCTAGCTCTCCTGCTTAGTCCCAGTAGTGCAGGAAAAGCAAGGGGAAATTCAGGCAGGCTTTCCCCACATGAACTTAACTCCCCCCAAAACTGCCGACGTATTAACGGTGATGTTTCAGGATTGGAGGGAGAGGGTGGGCTGTTGGAAAAAGCGGGGATTTGCCCCATCGACGCTGACTCTCTAAGGAAGGAAAGGCGAAGTAGTAGAAAAGGGAGGAAAAACGGGCAGGCATATAAGAAGATATAAAAAGTGTATAGAAGTTGCTTTCCCTATACTTTCCCCATGCTTCTTCCATACATGTACATATGTACATACATTGTATGGATACATACATGAAATGTATACTATAATAAATACATATACATAGTAAACAGAAGTATACATCTATGTATATGTACATTAGTATGGAATGCCAGGCTCCGGAGAGTCTCCAGAAGAGTCCCATAAATGTTCTTGTTACGTTAAAAGCTTCGACAACTAAATGCTTTTGCTTGTGAGGAAATGTATGTATAGGTATATCCAAAGTATGTATACTGTATATACATACATATATATGAGGTATAGCCCATAGCTATACATACATGCACAAAAGGAAATTGAAACAACAGGCTGGCTTACTCAACGTCATTCATAGTTACCTAGGAGAAAATATCGACCACAGTATTGGCTACAGTAAGTTAGTCGGTCGAGGTGCATGTACCTATATGTATAATATGTACATTAATACATACTTGTACATCTAATACATAAAGATATATCGAATGTATACATTTAGGTACATATATATACTAGGTATATACATTTACAACTTGCAAAAACTCTTATTATTATTCTTCCCCCTTATTGTGTGGAACCCGGATCCGCTCCTGTCCCGGCTGCGGCCTTCCTCTCTTTTTATCCCGAATTGCAACACACATTCTATACTTACAAAAGTTTATATTGAATGTGTATCCACATATATACATGTACATACATACGGACCTCTACTGTACGTGTAATCGCTGCCTGTGAGAAACTATAAGTCTTTATGAGAATCGATTTTCCTTTTCTCTCGCTTTCTCTCTGTCTCTCTTTTATGTATTCTTTCTATGTATTTAGAAAAATTCTACTGCCAACGACCGCTCAATAAGTTAATAAAGGAAATACCGGGTATTAAATTGAATATGATGGTGTCCATACCTATAATAACTTGTTGTGACGGCTGTAAATTGGTACGCATTTTAGTGATATTGGAATTAAATAAATAATTACTATGCTGTATATTTGTATAGTTTGCAGGATTCTTTCAACTATTTATCATGTATTGTTTGTTATTGTGGCGAGTTTAATTTAGGGATACAACCCTATAATAGGCCCGCAGATACTATGTCCATTATACGCAATTTGTGGTAAAAGACAGAAAGGAAATTAAATTTGGATGGAGATAAGCAGCGCCGAATACATGCACAAATTGCATTAAAGATACCGCGAAGCATGCAGACGCCCACCCACGCATCCGCCGTCTTTATGATTCTCTTAATGTGTAAATTGGCAATCCATACATAAAACGGGCCAGTATGTTTATGTACTTTTAGAGTATAAACATTACATACATGCAGAGTTATATTGATACTACAAGGTATACGTAGATACACTATAAGTAACCTATATAATTATATGAATATTTCATTAAACTTATTCATGTCATCTAACAGAGTGTCCTGCAGTCTCATCTTGAATGCACATCGTCATCAAACATACTGGGCGGACAGTGGGACAACGTCATTGGGATGATGAAAGCTTTGTCGGTGAAGTTGACGAATAAAGTGTGACGGTCATGGGCTTGTAAGCAAAATAAACTTTGGAGCTCTAGATTCGGGAAATTATGAATAAAATATTTGAGTGGGCAATTTCAGAGCGATACTTAATTAAATTTCTTGGAAAAATATCAGTTTACTGTGAAAATATTTTTTAAAACCTCTACTTACGCTATAGAAAAATAATTCTGTCAGAACTTTCATGAAGCTTAGGAACTTAATAAAGATTCGCATTTTATTTGGACTGATTTACTTATTGCAGTGCGGAGAATTACTCATACGAAAAATTAAAAAAATTGTGAACAAATAAAATACAAATTTAAAAATTATAAGTATAAAATAATAAACATTTATGCAAGATATACATATATTATTATAAAACAAAAATATTATTGCAAAATTAAAAATATTGAAAAAAAAATATATTTTTTTGCTAAAACCACTACTGTAAGCTTGTAAATCGTAACCTACACCACTTGATAAATAAAACTGGATCACTTATATTCTCCAGCAGAAAAAATCATAAGCCCTAAAGTGGTAAATCCAAGAATTTCGGAAGCACGATGAGTTTCAGAGGTTCCGGAACCCGCGCGTTTCCTTGCTGGAGGCAAAATCATCACATTACCATCATCAGCGAGAGTTTCGGAGAGTTTATTTGTGGTTGGATGAGCAATTGCATATAAAATTGCATATGGGTTGCTAATGATGATAATACGTATATACAGGGATGATCTTTAGGTAAATCTAATGAAATCACGACGCCCACGCTGCGTCCCTATGTAATCATATAATGACCTTGTAAGGGAATTTACGTGTGTATGCTATACTTATGTACTTAATGTATATAGATTATTGTTACCATTGCTAGCATTGTTATGCAAGATGCTAATACTGTCAAGTCAGTGCCCATGCTAATAATTGTAGGCTTGCTATTCTCAGTTATTTATCATTTCTGTGTATGTTAATTGTGTCCAGAGGAGAGTATAAAAGCTCGACTCTCACTCTGTACAATCATCATTGTATTCTGAACTTTTGAGTTGAACACTCGTTTATGTGGAATTAAAGTATTCCTCTATGTACTTTATAGTATAACATGCTTTTTAGCGCTTATTTTATTGCATAACGCATATAACCTGGAATATTTGTAGATCATATTATTGCTTGCTGCATAATTCTCTACAACCTGATACGGAATAAATAAATTTCAATATCATAAATAAGCACGCGAGTATGTATGTCCACTAGATAAAATCACTTACAAACATATGTATATAATGTGTGTATATATGTGTAATTACTTCTATATGTGTATCTTATATTCAAACCTCGCAAAAGTAATCATCGCCATACCTTCATTTCATTAGGGTAAACATGATCAACCAAAACTGATCATTCATTTGAATGAAGACGCCTTGCAACTAATTCGTGGGGATGACGAAATAACTCGGAGCGTTTTCTCCATTAATGATGATTCTCCATAAACTCGTAACAAATATTTATTTATTAATGGTACATTCATGTTTCACAGGAATTTCCCATTTGCTCATAGCTATCTAATTACTGCTGCTGGAAATATTTCAATCATCAAAATGTTAGAGCACGCCACAAGTCTATAGCAGTAGTTTTGAATAGGATTTATTCCACATGGAATCTCGCTCTAATGCATTTACATGAATGAATTAACCTGCAAACTCAGAAGCAAGATGAGAAAAAGGATGAGATGATTGGGGAATGTTGTAATATAAACCATCAGAGAATACTTGAAGAGTTATTTGCATGTAGAGGTAGCTACGTAAGTAAGTGTATACAATACAGGAATAAATAAATAAAATTGATAAATACAAAATTAAATAAATAAAATTGAAAAATACAGAAATAATAAATAATATTAATAAAGACAAATACAAAAATTTATACATAAAACTAATACAGATAGTTAAAAAAAGTAAATACATAAATGATTAAATACTACTAGGATATTTAGAGGATGGAATTGCAATAAGTTTTCTGAACGTGAAAGAATCACATTTATTATTTCCGTCACAGAATATTTATGAAATGACCGAAAGAAAAAAGGATTTCACTGTCGTCCGTCGTCTACCGTCGCCAAAGCGCAAAGGTATGCACTTATTTATATTGGCAAACGCAAAAGCCGTCGTCGTTGTGGTCTTCGTCATATAGGGAATAAAGGCATTAAAGGCCTACAGTTTTTTGTTGTTGTTTGACCAAAAACTTTTGGCACCCGTCCGTCCGTCCCGACAAAACTCCGAAAAGGTGGGGTAGCTGAACGGCTAAAACGAAAGTGTGATATTAAGGTTTCACTTTTTAGTGGGTTGTTGGCAGCGGTTGAAGGGATTTGGGACTGGGACTGGCCTTAATATATTATTATAGGTTACATGTACGTATGTATGTATACACATTGTGTGTTATATAAGAATAGGATACAACAACAACAATAGGCAAAGCAATAACAGGAGATAAAGACAAGTTTGAAAGGAGTCGGACAGCGTGTGTATTGAATCCAATGTCGGGGATATTGCTCTTTCACAGTGGAATGCCCCTTTTGTGGCAGGATCGGATTAAAGTTGTCGGAGTACAGACTTATGTGTACAAGGTCCTTCTTATATTCTGGTTAGCCAGAGTTGGGTGAAATAACCCATGCTGCGTGTGCCGTCCAATAAAAGAAACAGGAAATGATTATCTTATACTTTTAGACTTCGATTTAGAAATGGACGTGAATGCAAAAACAAAACGAAGCGGCAGGGCAAGAATAAATATAAAAATTAATACAAAATTTAATACAAAAAATTAATACAAAAATTATTACAAAATTTAACACAAAAAATTAATACAAAAATTAATACAAAAATTAATGCAAAAATTAATACAAAAATTAATACAAAAATTAATACAAAAA